>JAPSGF010000046.1:2916412-2959386 GCA_035772895.1 Perdix hodgsoniae | reverse complement strand
GAGAAAAAAATCAGTATCAGAGAAAATAATAAGCATTCACTGAGAAAATTACAAGTTAAACTGCTGAATGCTGAATTGTAGATTAAGTGAGATGTATTACCTGCGCATACAAACACTTCTCTGGGTGAGCCCGATGTAACAGCTGCCTGAGTTACACTGCACAAGATACCAGCTGTAACACAAAGTTAGCAACCACTGAGTGGTACGCGACCTTAGCAACAACAACAAATAAAAGGCTGAAAGTGGTGCTACGGTGCTTGGCACAGTTCCATACAGACGTGCAATACAGTTACCTTTAAAACCATAAGAAGAAAATATCCAGTGCATGAGTTGTTACAAACTTAAAACTGCCTCAGTTTGCAAAGGGGCTTTACAAAGCTGAGAGCCCGCTCACAGTTACCCCCATCCATGCAGTGCCACTGCTTGCGAGAGCTGGGACAAGGAGAGCCCTCAGGCTCTAAAGCACTGCTGGGGCTAAAGCAAACCCTAGCTGCAGTTATGTTGCGATGTAAGGTAATGTTTCTGAAGCACCAAGGCTGTGTTCTCAAGCTCTGCTGGCTCTGAAGGCAGCTGCTGCAGCGACAACCCCAGCAGGAGCCTGAATGTACCATCCGCCCTGCAGCGTCCTCCTCAGCCATGGACAGATTGCATGAGATTCGTCTGTCTTTGGGCTACAAGAAAATAGCTCGTGCCACTTAGGAAGCCTGCAGCCCATGAAATTAGAAGAATGAAACAATCCTGAGTTTCCCTTTCTTCCCTCAAACAGTAGCAAGCACTGCATCAAAAACTAAAAAAAAAAAAATTATTGTTTCCTTTCCCCCCTGACAGAGGTTTCCTTTAAAAGCCTCCTACAAATCAGAATCAGGCTTTTCATTCTCAGCAGCAATGTGGCTGAAGAAAGGAATGATAGCAGAAATATTTTCCTCTGTGGCAGAATCCAAGCAGTGGACAAAATTGCCATTTAAAACTGAAATAAAATGTTTACACCTGTTGTCAGTAGCATCATACAGGAAAAGGAATCTATGAGTTTATTACTCCATCACTCCAGGTCTGTGCTGATGTAACTTCATCCAGTAAAAAACTAACCAGACTAACACATCATAACTCATATATTAAACAGTTTCCAGCTATACAGTAACTAAGGAATTTATGACCTTGGCTGTACAGAAGAAAGAATTCACAGCCACCCAGGACATCAGCTGTCAGCTGTAACACTTGCAAAATGCTTATCCTCTAGCAAAGAGCTGGGTAGAAAGTTTCTCATTCCATGCTCAGTCAAGTGTCACCAAAACATCCAACGTTATCAGCAAAGGAACACTCTGCAGAGATATGGGTCTTATGAAAAGCTTTTTTCAAGAAATCTTTTTGGATTAAGAACTCTTGCAAAACTCAGCTATGAATCACAATTATCTGAAAGTAAAGAGGTCTGTGCAGAAGCACAGGGTGCTGAACAGTCTCATGAATAAGTCAAGCTCCTGAAGAACTAATAAGTGCAAGGAAGTGAAACTAAGTTTCTGTCTCGAGGAAGAAGAGTGAAAGATACAACAGGAAGAAAAAACATCTTGTTCAAATCCAAAGCAGAAAAACAGAAGCAGAGCTCAAGTAAAAGAGGGCAGAAGGAGATGGGAAGAAGGCACCATTCACTGAGGACAGTGCTGGACCTGTTGGTTGTGATGAAGGATCCTGACTGAAAGCATCAAGATGTCTGGTCTGGATAAGAATTTATTCATTTATTGAGAAACCACACAAGGGGAACAATCTCAGTTAGACTCTTTTGTACATCAGAGAACAGGGATTGGGCACTGAGGAATTTTATCATTACTACTGGTGCCTAGAAGAAAAAAAGAAGAAAAAAAATTAAGAAAGCTTTGTGACCCTTGTCAGCTGTTTCCTTCAGACTTCACACATTCCTGATCAGTGAACACAGATCAGAGCTTCCTGAGGGCACCTGGGGATGCATCACTGAGCTGGAGCACAGAGAAGCCCAGTCCCAAGGTACCAAGGAGAACTGGTAGTCCATGTGACATTCTAAAGAATCCAGAACTGGAAGCTCTGCCTCACCCAGGGACCTGGCATGGGGCAAGGAGCCAACGTGGGTGATATGCACAGTGGTGCTGAGGGCATTTAAGGCGCTGATGGTGTGCACCACAGCCCAAGCTCTTTTCTTTTACTCTCCGTTGTGGCATTTGCACAGAAGTATTACAGCACAGTACAGACACTGCACAGCACACATGTTGAAACAAATCCCTTTTCCTCAAACTTAAAGAGGGTAGATTTAGGTTGGCTATAAGGAAAAAGTCTTTTTCCACATATCCTTTCCATGGTGAGGGTGGTGAGGCACTGGCACAGGTTGCCCAGAGATGCAGAGGATGTCCTGTCCTTGGAGACTTTCAAGGCCAGGCTGGACAGGGACCTGAGCTGTGGATGTTCCTGGTCATTGTAGGGGAGCAAACAATCTTTAATGGTCCCATCCAACTCTGAGATTCTGCAATTCCTTACACTGGGAGTTTGAACTATTTTTTTCAAGTGAAAGCATATGGCATGTATCAAGAGGATAATGGGACATTTACTTAGTAACAGAAGTTCTCGCAACCTTCTCTGCAGACTGAAAACATTGCCTTCAAGTCATCTGAGTTGTAAAAGGAAAGGGATGGCTTGTTAATAGAGTCTCCATAGCATCCCCATTAGTCATTTCAGAACATAGGCTTCATTCTCTTTATGACCTTCAAAAATATTTCATCACAAATGTTCAGAGAATTATGTAACGAATATCAATAACAAATCATATTTTTTGTTCACCATCAAAATTTTTTCAGTACTTGTACCTCATAAAGAGCCAATAACTTAATTTAACTCATCCAATGAAGTTAATCATAATTGAGCTTTCAGCTTAGAGAAAAACCACATCTAAATGGAGAGCATTGCAACCACACACACTGGAGAAGCTCAGATGTTGAAATATTAGTACAAATCAATAATTATTTATGAAATAGAGGGAAAATCAGAAGCTTTGCATAGTGCTAGTGGTTTATAAGTATCTTCCAATCTGAGGTCCAAGATGCTTCATTAAACTTGATGATTAATTAGTAGGCCTAATGATTCTCTCTTTGGCAATCTGAAACGAACAGGAATGTTTTTTGTCTGGCCACATTCATCCTGTCTGGATTACAGTAACTACGCAGCATTCCTGCTCTCCTGTGCTACGAGAGGTTTTATCAGGTTTTTGCACCACTATTCTCATTACTGCATTAGACCAAAATACTTAAATAGAATTAAACAGTTAGGTGGCTTATGGTATCAAAGGAAGCTTCAAAGAATATTGGGGACATTCTTTCTCAATCTGTTGAATTTCTGGTCTCAGTAATAAAGCAAGATCAGATTCAGAGCAGCATCATGGACCAGTGTTCATGGAAAATAACATTACCATTGTTTTTATGATGACTCATATCCTCTGATTTTCAAACTCTCTTGACAACCATGCTGAGCCACAAACAGCATTAATGTCACACTTGAAGAAAAACGCAAATCCTAACTGCCATTTCTGAGAAAAGCACTCATAAAATTCATAATCTGCTATTTTCCAGGCTCAACTCTTGTCAAAGGTAGATCAGTAACAAAGTCAATGGGGAATACAGACCTTCAGTACTCCTGAAAAGAAAATAAACATCACAAAATATAAAACATATTTTGCCACAGAAATAAAAACAAAGTCCTAAAAGTTTCCATACTGACACTGTCACTGTGTGAAAACATCTTTGCATACCACCTTTCACATGCAGATTGAGTCAGGAAAAATAGAATACCTTGAAGCTAGGATAGAAGAAGCTAAGATAAATTCAATTAGTTGCAGAGTTCTGTTCTCTAACCTTGTTTCAGCAGCAAATAAAACCATCCCTGAGACACTTTCTTCTATACCCTTCCTGCAGGAAGAAAGATTTACTCATTAACTGCCTCTCAAGCTGAGGAACTGCTTCAAAAGCAGGGCCCAGTACCATGGTGCATTAGCATAGCTGCTTACATAGGCAGGGAATTAGGCATGCTCCATGCCTTTGCACTGCACATTAATATCAGAACACCACTATCCCCCTGAACCCACAAGCTGGCCCATAGATAATGTATAACTATATGCAGAAAGAGTTGGCTACGTGTATTTTTTGTATATATTGCTATAGCACACAACAACTATGTGCTTTATAAAGCACTGACAAATTTTACAATAATTAGAAAGCCCAACCAGGAGAGAAATTTGAAAATGCAGGAAGATTTGTTTTTATGCAGTAATAGTTAAACACAGAAAAACAAGTAACAAATGCAACTTCGGCTTAGCAAGTTATATGCCATCATAAAACATTTCTGAATAGAAATACAATGACATTCAATTCCTACTCAAGATTCGTTAACTAGCTGGATCTAGAAATGCAGCCTTGTTATTCCAGAGAAGCAAAAAAGGATGTCAGCTTTGAGACACTGCTATTCAACATGATAGACAGATTGTGAAAGCTGGAAGTAAGACAAGCCCAATCTCAGATATAGGATGAAATCTGAATTCTGTAGCTTGATCCCATCCATTGTGCAAATTGGTCTGTTTTTTTACATACACTACCCAAAGTTCTTAATTTAAATCAACTGTATTTTCATGAGAAATCAACAGGGAAACAGTAATTCTGGTTCCTCAGCTCCACCCGTACAGCTGAGATGACTCATGATCCTCAACATCCTTTCAGCTTTCAGAGTTATTAGTACTTGCCCATTCAATTTACTGTAGTATTAGTTACACTGAGATGCGAACACCTGCCTTTACAGCTGCATGAAAAATAAGCTACTTGACAGCAAGTAAGGTAAAACCTTGCATAAATTCTGCAAGAAAGAAAAAATCCAGTTTCTAAAGTTTGCTGTGTTCCCTGAGGAAAGGGTGAAATGTCAGCAAATTTTAATGACTGCTCTTAAGGGGAAATGAGAGAAATTTGAAGAATTATACTTGCAGATTAAAATATGGTAATCTAAAATTTCTGTAGAGCTCTACAAACCCCCAAAGTTGGAAGGGCACCCAGTGAACTACAATTCACAATGACTGCCAACAGCATTTCCCAAGGATTTTGCACATCAGTTGTTAGTGGATTACATTTTACTAGAGACTGGATGAAAACTAATCACTCTCACTTGGAAAATACTCAAATTTTCCTTCTCCCCCCACTTCCAGGGAAAGTTAAAAATGTTAAACACAATAATTTATGCCTGCATCCTCATCAAGAGCACTTGAAATACTTCCTGCTGCATACTCTGTATCACTATACAGAACCCAAGGGTGCACACTCAAGGATAGATCAGAACTGAGCTGACTCTGGAAAATGGATCACATTGAGCTACAGTCATTCATGATGATCCTTCTTGCATATCTTTTAGTGAAGACATGCTTGCATCAGTCTGGAGAAGAGGAGGCTCAGGGGAGACATTATTGCTCTCTATAACTACCTGAAAGGAGGTTGTAGTGAGCTGGGGATCAGCCTCTTTTCTCATGTAACTGGGGAGGTTCAGGCTGGACGTTAGGAAATATTACTTTTCTGAAAGAGTGGTCAGGCACTGGAATGGGCTGCCCAGGGAGGTGGTGGAGTCAGCAACCCCAGAGGTGTTCAAGGAACATTTGGACATTGTGCTGAGGGACATGGTATAGTGAGAACTATTGGTGATGGTTGGACTGGATGACCTTGTAGGTCTTTTCCAATCTTGGTGATTCTGTGATCTGCATAGTCTGGATCTTTTCCTAAGTACCTACAGGCAATGCTTAGAACGATGAGACTTGTCTCCCTTTGTCCAGTCCAACTGTACAAACAGAAAGGATTAGTGAAAACAAAATTAGTGTTAAAAAAATAATAATAATAATGAAAAAGGTGAGCAGTGGAGCAGCAGCAGCAACAATTAAAACAGGTCATTCTGATTGGGTATGGGGAAAACTGCAGTAGTGGTAGCATACCGTATTACCCTGGTGTAGTAGTGCACTAGCACATGATGGGGAAACAATAATAAGCTGACTTACTTTGTCCAGTGCAAAAGGCTGTGTGGATGCATAGCCCCTTAGCCAGGTTTATTTTTATTTCATTCATATCAACCAGAAATAATTCTTAAGAGAAACTAGACATAGTCCCAAACCAAAGGAAAAAAAGCATCAGTAAGGTTGTAAAATTACTCTAATATTAAAGTAAGTCTCTGTGCATGAGTATGCATGTGTATAGACACAAAATACAGAGGGTTTATTTAAAACTTTCATCTAGAAGATTCAGAAAGGTTGTCTGGGAGACCAAAGCAAAGCCAGCGTTAGCTGATTAATATATTTTATCCTTGACCATAATACCAGGAAAATATAAGTACCAATTTTTCCATTTTATGTATTTTTTACTTGAGGAAAACACACATATAGCTGCAGCATACTTGAAGAAATGTTGGTATCTGAAGCCCACAATGCAGGTTATCTTTAAAGTGATGCCTTCTATTTATTTCCATCCATTCCAAACTTTTCTTTCTGAACTTGCTAGTTAGGTATAGTTTCTGACAAATTGTTCTTGATAGGTGGAACAAAGCACTTCAGTTTTACATTGCTAGAATTTTATACTTTAAGTTCTCTGGCTACTTTACACATCTTTTTTCAAAAGGAGAATCAGGATTACATTGTCACTGTGAGATGTGCCATGGAATTAGGCAGGACAAAAGACCAGTCTCTCATAGCTGTAACAGTCTCATTACATATGCATATCATGCATAGCAGATTCAAGTGTATTCAGCATCATGTACTAGGGACACTACCCTGGTTACAGTATGTTACCCTCGGGCATTCCTACTTACCAGTACAGTTGGTAAGTCTAATTATATTTAACAATTAGCTTTTACATGAAAATAAGTAACAACAAACGAAACCCAACAGGATGAACCTGCCACGTCAAATATTCTCAAAAGATAAATACCCTGGGGCATTTCTAGAATCTTACAAATGCTTGTAGTCCCCACTTTTCCACGATAAGAGGTATTTGATAAAATCAAAGTTTTCATTCCAGAATTTGAGAGAACAAGACCGTTTTATCTGAGAAGCTCAAACTGTAAAAGAAACTGCCGTCACCATATAGGTGTACTGAACAGCAACTACCATAACTTTGCATCAGTGATGTGAAGGTAATTTACGCTTGTTCTCAGTTCAGAGCTGCCTAGACAAGAAACTGTTGCACTAACTCAAGCAACCCCTTGATTTACCTGTTACAAGTAGTCCTAATTTACTAGAAACAAATTGCTAAACAGAGTGCCAGTAACAAGCAGCCTTACAGCTTTGTAATTGATACTTCTTATGGGACTGAAGGTCTGCCTAGTGTACGTTTACCAACATCACTTGCTCAGTTTTCTTTGAACAAAAACAAAACGAGAAAGTTAATTAAACAATTGGTGTACCATGGTTTTCCAGTCAAAGTTAGCTTACTCCAAGTATTTCTATTGCAAAATGAAAATATGAGTGGGGAAGCAGTACTATATTTTTAAGCTTTATGTATAAAAAGCATTTGTTTAAGACATATCTTGGCTAAGCTATGGCCTTGTGGTCAGTCAGCCCCCAAGTCATATGCTAAGGAAATGACAGCAGGAAGTCTAGTCTTGGGCATAACAAAAGGCTACTTGCTTATAAAAACAAAACTCTCACAAAGGCCAAATCTTTGTGACAAACACAGCAAAGGATTTTGTCTTCATTTACACACTAGTTTTCCTCTTTCTACCAAATTTAACTACCTGCATAAGGCAGAGTTTTTTCCCCACACTTATGTGCTTGAAAAGGAAGCTATGAAGATGCTGACTTCAATTCCGAAGTGAAGTCCTTCTCATTCCTGAAACCAGGCAGGTTCATCCTTGGAGCTTCATAAATTTAATATGTGACCTGTGATATAGGTATGTACAAGCAGAACAAAAAACTAGAGGAAGACTAAATGAATAACTAGATAAAATAGATAATAAAGAGTACAAGGACTGCTCCAAATGTAATGTCTCTTATTTCATTATTTTGGCCCATGATAACAGAGGTGAATGTTGGTGGAATGGCAGTAGAGGCTGAACCTTCCCACCAATATTCTATTAAATTCTGTTGCCATGCAACAGATTGCTTGCTGAACATTTATGGAGACCAAATAGTGCATCTGAGCACAGTGAGGCTGTGGGTGGTGCATTTCAGCAGTGGTGACAGCAGTATGAAAGAACAAGCCACGTTCTGGACAATAATGTGGATTTTTACAAGTGTGGCATACAGGCAGTTGTTCATAGGTGGCAAAAATACATAGCTAATGGCGATGACTGTGTTGAAGAAGACTGTCTTGTAGCTGAGAATTTGGTCTGTCAAATAGTGTCACTGGGCTTTTTGTATCTGCTGTTGTTTCCATGGAAATAAATAATAAGCATTACTTTCAGAGTGACATATGTAGATCAGTTTGGGGTCAGCAGGTGACTGCTGCAATACTGTCAGTCTGTTCATATGAATTAAGCATCAAGATTTTGAGAATTTTTACTTTTTTGCACTATTTCTCCAACAAAAAAACTATAATTATATTATAAATGTATATTATACAGATAATTAACAAGGCATCAGAAGTTTTCACAGAGACATTAAATAGCAGATGCTTTTATTCTACCTTAATAACTCAAGTCTGTCTCCTTCCTCATCTTCTGTGTTTTTCTGCATAGAGAAAAGAAACAAAGCGTGCAAGACTGGATTTCTGTTTAAGAGCAGTCTGCTTTAATGTTTGGTTGTGTTATTCTTGCCAGTTTTCAGAATAATAAATTAGTTCTTGAACACTTCTGGTTCATGTAAGTGTTTGTAATTCTTGTCATACTCAAGATTGGACGTTTCTTTTTGTAGCTCACAGCCCATTTGAGGGAATAGGAAAATAAGACAACCCTAATAGGAACAGATGAAAAACTGTCATGTTTCAAATATTTTAATGGCCACAAAATTAGTGGCATCTTTCTGCATATAATAAAGCAATACTTTGGCTCAGCTGAGCAGTAATAAAGGAAAAGTTTACCAAAAAAAAAAAAAAAAAAAAAAAAAAGGCAGATCACAAAGCTTACTTGTATATAGCATCTTGAGAGAGAGAGAGAGAGGAGGAGTGCATTTAAGTCTGTATGACTGGGCAATAAAAGGTTAAAATGTATAGGGTTGTTGGGTATTTTTGTTGGTTTTGTTTGTTTGCTTATCACCTATTTTCCATTTATAGTGGTAATAAATCCAAGCCTATAGGGTTACCTTATCTTCTATTCAAAAGAATTCTTTTTTCCAAGCCCAAATTTTCTGGCATTACAGTACCCTGCATGCAGTTAGCCTCTTCCCTGAGAATTCTTGACTCTGTAACTTCTCATGTCCCTCTCACATGTTACATACATGAAATCTTGTCTATTTAGGGAACCCAGAATTCAAAAGCTATGATACACTTACAAGGGGTAAAAACTGTGAAGATACCAGTTTACACGATAAGAAGTCTTAGCTGAAAGTCTTAGCTGAATATGATAAATATCTATAGGAGCATGGGAAACACTAATAAGCATTAAGGATTTTAAAAGAATCTTCTCAAACTATCTGGCATTTTTTTTTCATTTAAGACTAGGGTTCAGCCTTAAGAGAGAGTAGAGTTTTTAGCGAGACCTTGCATTATCTGGACCCAGTATTTAGTGATACATAAAAAAAATATTTTACTTTGTTATAATCTATTTCTATCCTTTCATCCTTTGTGGGAGGTGTTTTGTGGGTTTTTTTGTTTGCTTGTTTGTTTTTGTGTTTTTGTTTTTTTCCTCAGTGCAATAGCCTTGTCTAAAAAATTAGGACATCACAAACATTCACCATTTTGCAATATAGACTTAAATGTGTTATTGTATCCACTTCTGTTGCATAGTTACTGTCTAGCAATGAAGTACCCATTATCCAGTTAATCGGAGCTACCTGGGAATAACTTGTCATGCACAAGAAGTGATCAAGTAACCTTCTTTTATGCAAAGCCATAAGCAACTTTACAGTAATTACAATAAAAATGAAAAACCTTTGATTTAGGCTCCAAGACAGGAAAACACTCATGCGTGTACTTAACTGTAAGAACTTAAAAATGCTAAGTGCTTGCTAAGTATGTTGGAAGCACTGGACTGCTTTGTTAAATAAAGAAAGAGCTAAATCTTAAACGCATGCACAGAGCAATCAGTGCCTGCTAAGAGGGATTTCAGGCATAACACTCAACTACACAATTTCCATTTATTTTCATTGTTAATATTAATAATGCTCAGGTGCAAGGGAAGGAGATGAACTCAGCCACACTTTGATAAATAGTTTAGTATATGAGAAGGACAGTCTGGAGCCCATGTCTCTGAAAATCACAGAATGGCTTGGATTTGAAGAGACCATCAAAGTACCTTCAGGGCCCCTGCCGCAGGTAGAGTTGCCAACCAATAGATCAAATACTAAAACAGGTTGCCCTGGGGCCACACCCAGCCTGGCCCTAAAGGCCTCCATGGGTGGAGTATTGACAACATCTATGGGCGCCTGGTTCCAACACCTCACTGCTCTCCCTGTGAAAAACCTCCTTAATATCTCATCTGAGTCTCCCCTTTTAGTTTAAAGCAATTCCTCCTTGTTCTGTCATTATCTACCCGTGTAAGAAGTTGATGTATCTCCTTTAAATTCTGAAAGGCCATAATGAGGAATTCCCACAGCCTTCTCTTCTCCAAGCTGAACAAGCCCAGCTCTCTGTCTGTCTTTGTAAGAGAGGCGCTCCAGCCCTCTGATCCTCTTTGTAGTCCTCCTCTAGGCTTCTCTAAAAGCACAACATTTTTCCTGTGTTGGAGGCCCCAGACTCAGACAGAATACTCCAGATGAGAAATTGTAAGGGCAGAATAGAGAGGAACAGTCACTGCCATCTCCCTGCTGCCACCACTCTTCTGATGCAGAATCTGATGGTATCTTCTGATACCATTGGCCTTCTGGGCAGCAAGAGAACAGTGCTGGCTCATATTAAGGTTTTCATCAACCAGGAACCTCTAAGTCCTTCTCAGCAAGTCTCCTGTCAAGGAGTTTTTCTCCCAGTCTGTACACGTATCTGGGAATGCTCCAACACAAATGCAAAATCCTGCACTTCACTGAACCTCATTAGGTTCATGTTGGCCCACCATGGTCCTTCTGGATAGCATCTCTTCCTTCTGCTGTATTAACTGCACCATCCAGCTTGGTGTTGTCTGCAAACGTGCTGAGGGTGCACTTGATCCCATAATCTATGTCACTGATAAAGTCGTTAGACACTACTAGTCCCAAAACAGACCCCTGCAGCACACAGCTCATCACCGACCTCCACCTGGGAGCCTCCTCTTGACTTGAAAAATGCACTGTAACAAAAATAAAATTATTAAAGAGACAAATTAATGCTAATATGTATTGAAATAACAGATATTTAAGTATTCAGTGCCATAATCAGTTAACTCCAATCTCAAAATTTATTAATTAAACCTCTGTACAGAATATTAAGAAGTAGTAAGAACTGAGATTTTAGTTTTGGATATATTTTATCTCTGAAGTAGAGAGTCTCATTCTAAGTCCAAAGTAGATAAGTCTGGCTTTTCTGGAATTAGATTATAACTTCAATTTGCTGCAGCCTGGGTTTTTCCAAGTTTGTAATTTAGTGGCATGTTCTCATTTTTAATTAAGTAGAAGGCTTATAAAAGCACAGATCCTAAAATCTTTAAATGTTTATCCATTTTACAGAAACAGTTATTTTTAACTCTGGATACCCAAATCCACTGATAAAAACCTGGCATCACCCACTACATTAGCAATTATCTGTCATTGATGTAACTGCGAATTCAGCACTCCTCTGCACTAATATGTGAATGAGAACATACTCTACTCGTGGCTAAATATGGCTATAATAATTTTGCTGTTATTTTCTTGTTCTGCTAGATGTGTATCAAAAGCACTGTTTAGATACTTATTACCTTCCTACTCTGTTCTGGTTCCTTCTCTGCACAGAATTTCAGACCTGCAACTTGTAACACCATAATGCCACTTCATTGTAGCTCTCAAAATGCCTCACAAGGAGGAAGTGTTCGTCCTGCTCAGTATAGTAAGCAGCCAGCTTACTAACCTGCCTCAAATTTCAACTGACACATCTTCTCACAGGGCACAATTATTTTGGCAAGCTGCAAGCAAGCTAGACAAATATTTTGGAGATGGGGGAGTTCAAATGTTTCCCTTTGGGTCTCTTCAGAAGTTCTTGCTAATACCTCACCTATAAGCGTCAGAACTGATTTGTCTTACTGTGCTTGTTAGCAGAATGTAACTGACTTTTTGGGGGCAGAAAGTGGATGAATTTCATGACCAGTCTGATTTTTATGAACCAGAAACACAGGCAATTGCAATGGTGTAGGGGCTGGTTTATTTTTGTACTCTATATCCAAGTTATTCTTCTAAATTCTTTCAACACCATTAGACAGCGAGATATTATTTCTTTTCTTGTAAAAAGGAAAGACTACACCCTTCTGCACAACCTCCTCTTGGAACAGACAATATTGTTCTGTTCAGCAAATAAG
The DNA here is from genome assembly GCA_035772895.1 of Perdix hodgsoniae. Classification (NCBI taxonomy): domain Eukaryota; kingdom Metazoa; phylum Chordata; class Aves; order Galliformes; family Phasianidae; genus Perdix; species Perdix hodgsoniae. The sequence continues at coordinate 2,946,804 of JAPSGF010000046.1, read as the reverse complement.
AAAAGCTAGAAATACCTGTGCAGCTACTTGTTACTATTTAAGTTAAATAACAGAGAGGGCAGCAGAGAGTCAGTCCCAGATGGCGCTACATAGGGAAAGCATACAGCTACTTTAAGGATGTGCTTTTAATTAACTTTTATCTGAATGATTATAATTAAAGATTTTACTGCAGATGTTCCTAGAATAATTACTTTCTACTTCCTCGTGCAGTGCATGTGTTAGGAAATGGGCATAGAGACTATTTCTCCCTTCAAGTACTTGCTCAATTATTTTAAAATGTCTTGCTCTTAAATGGTTTTACTATTGAGATTTTCTTGATGCTTTTCTTTCTCAGATTTCTACTGGGTTTTCCAGGACCTCAGAAGAGTCTTTCAGGTGGCCAGGTGTGATACAAAGCATTTAACAAAATACTGTTTGCATTTTATTATGCTTGCATCTAGGAAAACCAGTTTATGCAGAGTTGTAAATTTATCTTAGGAGTTGAGAATAAATTGCTCATTTTTGTTTCTGGTGCTCCACACTGCTTCTACTTTCCTTCAGTTTTGTTCTGCGTTTATGAAGATAGAGATTTCATTTCTTATTGCATTTGTATACAGCCCTTAGCAGATTATTCTGTTGCACATCAACTGTTGTTATGTGTATTGGATATAAAAGACTGAGCAGCTACCTTGATTCACAAGAAAACTAATTGTGCCTCTCAGTGCATTAACTAGCAATTCCTCGGTTTCCTGTTGACATTCTTGCCAATAATATAACAACATATTGTGAATAGCAATTAGAAAACATAAGAAAACATTAGAATAGCAAAGAGAAACAGGCTCCTGCTTCACTTGGGATTCAAAGATACATAGGATTCTTCCTTTGAGTTTTAATAAAAAACTGAATAAGAATTTAGGACAGAATGACAGGGAGATCTGAAGATAAGATTTAATGAAGGGAGGAGAAGAACAGTGCATGAAGCAGAAAGACCTAAGGCAAAGAGTCCTACCCTCTTTCACATTAGATCCTGCCAGATCCACAGCATTTTTTAGAATGTAAAATGATGGGCTGAAATTTTTCTTAATTGTGTGTTGTAGCCTAAAATAAATAATAATAATAATAACCCACAAATAAACAGCATCATTCATGTTTATCATACCTTATCTATCATAATGTTACCTTTATACTGAAATAATATTCAATCAGAACTAGTTATGGGAAACCATGAAGCTTCTGTAAATAGCACCTCCTGAATCAAAGCAACAGTATCAAATAGCATGTATGTTGGTTTCAGTTTAACAGACAGAAGCTAAGGTGCTAACAGCGTATCTGCAGAGAAGTTGGTGCTCTCTCTGGCTATGAAATCATTAGGGGAGAGAGCTTCCCATTCTCCTCCATCAGAGTACATCAGTGCAGAAATGGCCAGATGGAGGCATGGGGATGTGGGTTCACCTGCATGTGCCGGAAGACCAGAGATACAGACATTCTGGACATAAGTTCTTATTTAATACTCATGCAATTTAAGTGTACAAGAACAGTTGTAAAGGACATTGTAGAAATTATTCACACAGAGTAAATCTGATGTCAATGAATGCCTCCACTACAAGCTTCTCCACAAATGTCCCAAACCACTTATTCAATATATGACCACTTATGACAATTTGGATGCTCCTTGGCAAATTTAAAATGAATTTAATATCAACAGATGCTAGAAATCCAATTATTGTTGAGTAAGTTACCTTATATCTTTTAGCTATGTCTCTTTCCTTTAGGAAATTGGCAAAGGATTGAGAAAAAAAATACTCCCATCCTGTCAGTATTTAAAAGTAAATAAGGAAAAGGAAGATTTCTCCATAAGTTTCCACTTGGGACTCCAAATTCTCCCTTATTTCATGAGATTAACACCTTACTGCTTCCAAACTGAGTATCTTGCTGTAACTAGGAAACAAAATTTAAAAAATAATAATTAAAAAAAAGATTTTTCTGAAATAATCTTTGATATTTCTGTGTATCAGCTTTCAAAGACAGGCAGAAACATCCACTGTCTGTTTATTTAAACTTCGGTCCAAAATAAGAGCTTGTTACTGTTGGCTCTTACCAAGCAAGCCTAGAGCATAAAGCTGCTTTTGCCAAGAAACACTGGGATTATTCCTTGTAGAGTAATTCCCAAGCTTCTGACTGTCTTGTTCCCACACTGCTTCATTAGCTAGAGAACTGAAGAAAAATGGATTCTGTTTACGTAGGAACAGATATTAATAGAGTCCATAGTCATTTCCATTGTATGCCATACAAGGAGATGCAAATTGACCAACACAGCTGACACATTTCATTTTCCCAAGTGGTCACTGAGGTAAGCAGGGATTAGACAGAAAATAGAAATTTCACTGGTGATTAATTTGGGGGTCACAATATGGGGGCTAATGAGATGGAAATCACATTAAAAGTAATCACTGCATCTCTATTTCAAGGATTTTGAAAATTTAGGCTTACACAGAATACGTTTGACACACATTTTAGCAGTGTTACCTTCTATCTTGCTCAGAGTGCTAGATGACAGTTGTATTTAGGTTACCAAACAAAAAGGTGGTACAGAACTCAAGAGCAGACCTACTGAATGGCTTGTCCTTATCTGGTTCTCCCCATTCCCTGTTCATCTCCTTATTTCAGCAGGGGTACTTGCCTGATAGATGTATGAACAATTTGATCAGTTCTCTTGCTTATCTAAAATCCTCTTTACGGACACTCATTCTTTACTTATGCTAAGAAAAAGGGAAGAAAGAGAAATCAATGCTTAAAGTAAATTACAACTTTTAATCTTTCCACTCTCTGCTAAGCAGCCTGGTTCAAACGCAGTTCCTGGCTTCTGCCAGCAGCTTGCGCCGTTTATCTTCCTCGCACCCAGAAACACAAGACTTCCAACACAGATCTCTCTGGAGTTGCATTAGAGCTGGTGTGACAAACGAGAGGGACAGCACAAAGGCTGTAAAGGAGAAGCAACCCTACTTTGGATCCACCTCTGGGTGGTCTATAAGAGCAAAACGTGAAGGGAAGGCAGGAGATGTACAGTGTAAGCACCTCTATGTAACAAAGTGCTGCGTTCCCTAATTGGAGCTGCATGAGTTAATGTGGCTCCAAAGACATCTTAAACATGCAGCTGCATATGCCATCAATTATAGAAGCAGCTTAAACAGTTTACAGCGTCAAAAATGCTAAAAAAAAAAAAAAAAAAAAAAAAAAAAGCTTTTGAGATACATTCTACAATACAGTAAAAAACAACCTGTTACTGGCGCGCCCCAGTCTCGCTGTGAGCCTTTTCTTTTTAATAACACTGCTCACAACTGTATGTGACACTGTCAAGTCCTCCATACACAATCACACTCATCTGTTCAGCTGCCAGACAGGGTCTTTTTTTGTACACCTATGAAGCCTCTGCAAACACTGCTTTCTGTGAACAAAGCATGGCGGCTGCCTGGAAAATAGCTCATGCAGACAAGTTGGAGACATGGCAAATATCCGGCTACTCAAGTATGACAGGAGCCAACAAATAACATTCATACCAAAATCCAATCTATGTCCGAAAATCTTAGAACTTGAAACAAGTATATTTAAGCTGTCTTCAGATGCTCAATATCCAAAAGCAGTATTCAATATGCAAGTTTAAAGCAGTAGGTTGTTAAAATTTCTTTTTTACCCCATTCCCAACATCAGTCTGATGTCCATTCACCAGTCTGTGGGCTGACCCTAGTGCTTCTAATGAGAATTAGAGGACAGAAATCAATCTTAGAGCCAGTATTACTACTGGCATGAAAACATCCCATGAGAGAAATACTGCACAGAAGGTGTCTGTACTATTTGCCATGTCTCATCCACTACGTACAAGCAAAGCAGATAATAAAAAGAGAGCATAACATTAGAGAAGGGAATGCATACAATACTTTTGCTCTTCCTCCTGTTGCGATATATTTTCTTCCCTCCTTTTGTGCAAGAGAACAACGGGGAATTGCCTTTTGTTAAGTTCAGAACTTGTATCCATTGAACACTGTGGAGAGTGATGATAGCTAGCTATGATCTAGTCTACCATCACTGAATGTAGAACAGAATCAGAAGAACAATGCATTTTCACAGGAAGCAGCATTATGCTGAGAGCCAAGTGGGGAAACAGGTCTGAGATGTGGTTGTGCTAGCTGAATGAGAGATGTTCTCAATCTACTTTTAATGAGAAAATCCACCAAGGGAAAAAAAAAAGAAAAAAAAAAAAAAGGCTTACAAGATCTGTTAAAACAGCAGCTACACACGTCCATGTCCATTCCACAAAGGCAGAGGTAAAAGAGACTCTCGCAGCTACTCCAGTGGCATTGAAGGCTAGAAAACTTCAAATACAGTCACAGAAAAGAAGATCCATCTCTGTGGTAACTCTACATGTTAGACCTTTACTGGGTCGTAAAGGAAAACCTGAAAAAGAATATGGAAACACAGTACTTCGGTAGCTCCATAAGTAATGCCTCTTATTTGTTTCCGTGGAAATCACAACAGAGTACAGTAATACTAGCTGGGAGAGCAAATTCTCAGCTACAAAGGACTCTTTAAACTTAGCCACCACCAATAGCTATTGATTTTTGCCATCTTTGAACAAGAGCCTGCATGCCGTGCTCATAAAAATCTGCACCAGTGGAGGTGATCCATTATCGCAGTTGCCACGTGCTGAAACACAGCACCCACCTCCTCACTGTGCTCACATCCACTGGATGGCCTCCAGATACGTTCAGCAAGTGTCAGTGAAGGTCTGTGGGTGCCATTTTTTTCTGCAGGGAGGAATGTAATTCTACCTCTCTGCCTCATCCTCACTTCTGTGTTGGATGCCATTCTGTCAAACTGCCCCTCTGCTGCTATCTGCTGCACAGCAACAAAATGTAATGGCATATTTGTGGGATGGTTCAGCCTCTATTGCCATACCATCAACATCTGCCTCTGATGTTGCTGGCCAACATTGTAAAATAGAAGGCATTACTTTTGATCAGCCTTCATATGAAGAAGATGCATGCATCATACTGAACCATTAATTCAGCTCCTCTTGCAACATGCTTTTGTCTGTCAATGCTGCAGTTAATAGAGAGTCTATGAAAATCCAAATGCAACTAAGTCTTGGCAGAAATGCACTTGGAAGCTACAGCAGTTTCTATAGCAACCTGAAAGGCTCAAGACTAGTAACAGGAGATTAACTTTAAGGCAAGATAAGTACATAAATATAGCTCTCATTTACCATTCCCTTTGCTTCCAAAGGACAACGTATTTTCCATCTAAACAATGCAGAAATACAGTCTCATGTCCTTCTCGTTATTAACCAGGGTAGAAATAATTTTTAAAAACACTCTGTTAAAAAAAATCTAACAATTTCACAGTCAAGAGAATCATCTGAATTTCTTGAATTCATATGGTCAAAATGGAAAGCACCAAACTTGAATGCAGCCAGAAGATTAGAACAGGGCTCCAGAATGTGTAACATGACAGTCATAATAAGAGTGCTGATGCTGACACACTTATGAACAAATTATCTCAACATATTTTTCTGGATTATGCTTCAGATCAACTTTTAAGTCTCCAGAAAGGCAAAATAAAGAATTTTTGTAAGCATCGTTGAATTTTTTTTTTTTTAGATACTCTGTCTTCAGTAAGAAGGACACTTTGGAAGAAACTTTATCCAATATTTTCCCTGGCACTTAAGAGCTGTTATTCAAGAGCTCAGCTCAGACTGCAGTCACTGTTCTGAACTCCTATGCACCATATATACCAAGCCCACCAAAAACCAACCAACAAACAAAAAAAACAGCAAAAAGAAAATATGAAAGAGATTTCCTGACAACTTCTCTGTTGTACCAGTTGCTCTGAACATGTTTTATTTCATCATTCACACTAATCATTGAAAAACAAATGATAAATGCAAAAGTTGTTCAGGTAACACAAGCATATTCTTGCACTGCCTATATTCCCTTCTGAACTTTGTATTGTAGAGTTAACTCAGACACCTTTGCATTGCATTGGGTTTTCCTTCATAGTATTTGCTAGCATCAGGCTGACAAAAGAAAAATACTACCGTCCCACCAGTGAAATAATTAAGCACATAGTTAATTTACAGTGTGCTCCAAGGATTACAAAGGCTTATCTATGTCAGATAACACAAATCCCTAGTGCTGACCCAAAGAGTCAAAATTGCGCTTTCTATAGAATTAATTATGCAAACAACTATCTATTTTTTCTGCCCCAAATAAAGTCAAGGCTCAATCACCTGATTAAATGGGGAGAGTGATACTTACTTTCTGGAAAACTGCAGATGTAGTGCTCATAGCCTGATTCAACACAGCCTCCCAAATCTGCTCCCTTGTGCTTTGATGAAGAAATTCAGAGACCACCCAGCCCAGCCTGAGCACAAAGCAAATGGGGTCAATGGATCAGGAAAGACACTCAGACTTAGATAAGGTTGCACCACCCTTTTTCTCTCTATTCCATTCTATAAAAAAGATGGTAAAAACCACTTTCCCTGCAAGGATTTTCATTACTGAACTATATCTCCCACCATTACTGTTTGCCTGAGGGTTTACCATGCGCGCAATTAGACAATTCTTCCTGGGATTCACTTTGAATCACTTTGAAACACATTTCTTCAAAATGTTAAGATCCTCCTAGAAAAACTAGCAAAAATATAGCTTGTTTTGACAGGCTTTATCACCATAACCAGCTTTTATTTCTAGTTATAGCAGTATTTACTAGCAAGATCCACTTTGAATACCCAGCAATTATGCCTTCTATACATACCTGTAGTTTTACATACATACTGGAGATTTTGGTTGGAATTCAATAAGTTGTTGCCCTTTTGAGGAAAAAATGGAGATCTTTGTGAAAATTTCAAGAAGCCATTATTATGCAGTGCAGAATGCTTATTCCACTTCACATAACATACTATGAAGTTCCCATGATTGTATCCAAGCACCACCTAGAGTAATGAGATTGGCATAGCAGTAGAGTTCTCTTCTGCTATGGTGGGAGATCACCAATCATAGATGTGGAGCATAAGAAACCAAACAGTTGGTATTTTTTGTCAAAAACATGGTATCTTTTCTGCCAAAAAAAGTTTCATCTTGCAAAATGCCTTGAAAGCACTGTGGGTCAGAAATAGTACTCTCATCTCCACAAAATCAGTCCAAGATTCAAAAAGTAGCTCTGCCACATCAATTACACAAACCAGTGTGGAGGTGACACAGGAATCACCTGCTCATTGGCACAGCTGGGCACTGATCCTTTGAAGGCTTCTAACACTTGGATCAAGGTTTTCATTCTCTATCCAGAGTAACGGGCAAGTAGTGAAGAGACTGAAACATGCTAGAATTTCCTCCTACATTTCCTTTCCTAAGAAAAAACCTCTGCAACAAGAACTGCACAACCAGACTGTCGGCTGAAGAGCCTGCACTAAAGTCTGGCAGTCGCTCAGGGAAGGCTCTGGCTCAAAGCCCCCTGGAATGATGAGAACTTGTCTGCTTTGGGCGTTCTTTGGAGAGGAGAAAGTCCTGAAGTACTTTGAGAGGCACTAACAGTTGTCAGCCTACAGTGCTGTCTAGACTGTGCTGCTCTGGGGTCACGGTGGCAGTGGGCCACAGCTCCTGGATGATGGGGAAGGTCTCTCTATTAATGACTGTGAAACTGCAGCTCTGGTCTTCATGGCAGAGGCAGTGTTGTGCTTTTCATTATGAGGAGATCTGTCTGCTCCTTCCTCTCCCAACTCCCTTTACACCAGCCCTATTCACATGCTAGACCCTACAAGCAGTTATTTGTCTTAGTGCTGCTTCTGTATTTTCTCAGTCAGAACACTAAACTTCAAGGTGTCGAGTTTAGGTACAATAAAGGTCATCAGGAAGGTTGTTTTATAAGCTAAAGCAAGAAACTCTCTGACATTGTCTCCCTTTTTGGTCTCCCGCAGAACTCATCAGAACATGTCGGATGAAGGGGTAGCCCTGGGTGTAACAAGGCAAACTTTGCTGAGGCTTGTGCAGTTCCCCTGCTAGGACTGACCCAGAAAGAGGGATGAGATGGAAGGCAGCCAAAGACAAACCGGCCTGCACTGCAGCTGATATATAGTCATGTTTTCATGGAAGAAGGTGACTATGCTTGTGGTGACTTAGTTTCTCAGACAAAGGTTAAAAGCCACTATCCTACCCAGAAAGGTCTCTCAAGCATGAGCCTTCTGTTCTTTTGAGGCAGGATGGTGCTCTCTTCCACTGCCTGTTTTCACCTGGATAATTAAACTCCAAATGAAAGCAAACTACTGGAGGGGAGCAGGAAAGCTGGAGTTTGTCCAGGTAAATATCAGCAAGTAACAACTGCAAGTGATCTTGTGTTTCTTTCTCTGGGAATGGTTCATAAACTGTGTTTGCAGGCTTCACATCACCCACCTCTTAAATGCAGCTGCCTCGGAGGAAATATGGTGGTTATTTAATAGTGTTCAGCAATGTCACAAAACAACTTAGGGCAGGAAGGAAGAGAAGAAGAACACCATATTAAATTAAAACTGCACAAAGCCAAATTTAGGCAGACAGAATGTAATTACCCAAATTGGACCGTGGTCAAGACACTAACACCTTTGATATGGGAAACAAACAAACAAACAAACAAAAAAAAAAAAAAAAAAAAGGATGGCTCTAAGAGCCATCAAAATCAGAAAGAAAAGAGGCCTTGCTTTCAGTCTGACTTCTGAAGTACAGCACCTCAAGCAGCAAAATGCCCATTAGCACTACACCAGGCTATTGATTCAGTACCTCCTAAGAAGAAAGAAGGCCACCTACTGACGAATATGCATAATTCAAGCTAAAAAAATGAGCTACTTTAATTGTGAAATATAGAGTTCTCATAGCAGCGTTTCCCCAAAAATACACCGTAGCCAAAATAATAGTCTGCACTTCACCTCCAAAGAATTTCACACAACTCAGCCTCTAGAACCAAATGAATGCATTATTTAGTGACTTTACCATTTTATTCCTGAATATTTCATTGGGTTTGTTTTTACAACCATTTCTGTTCATGCTAAAAGGAAGTATTACTAAATGCCATTTTTACTGCTGTTGGCAGAGAAAAATATGGCTGCCAAAGACGGAATGCCTAGTTGTCCTTGAATTTTAGCAACTTGTAATTTCTTCAGGCTCTTTATTAAAAGTTGCACGTTGCCATCTAGTTTGTGTTCAAAAAGACGGTCACTACGTGCCCAAATCTCTTTTATTTATTTCTTATCAGGACAATCCAGCTTCCCTGAGTGCATGCTAAATGATTCATAATATCCAAATTACAGAGCGGAGATTTAATGATTTCCCTATATTACATAGCAGCATCACTATACAGAATTTGTATGCACTTGCTCCACAATTAAGGCTGAGACTGACTTTCCATTATAAGTCCAATAAACATAGACGCTTCAAGGGCCAGGACTCAAAAACCAAAACCTATTTATGTGTTAAAAACTCCCTCAGTGTTTTCTTCTTCATGACTTAATCTAAAACGCAGTTCTAAAAACTTCTGTGAGGCTGAATTATAGGCCTCCAGATTAGGGCGACTCTGAAAGATGATGCCACCAAATGACTGAGAATTCCATGGTGTTAGCAAAGGAAAGCTGGTGAGCTTGCTTTTCCGTTGGGGAATGCTAAGACTTAATAATTACAGTTGAAAATACACAGATTTTTTTAGACTTTTCATTCTAAGAGTGCAAGCAGCATCTTACAGGCTGGGCTATTAAGCCCAGGAAAGGAGAGTACGTGTTTCTGACTTTCCTGGGCCTTACTTTACATGCAGAAGTCTACAGTGAGTCAAAATAACTGCATAACAAATATGGCCAGCATGTACCTACAATGTCAGAGGAAAGAAGTCTTCAATTAAAAACAGGTTGTGAGCAGTTTGTAGGTTTGCGTGGATCCTGAATAAGCGAACTCCTTTTTGAATAGATAGTGCAATATTTATAATTTATCATGGGTGAGAGGTTTCACTCTCTGCAAGACAACGATTCCTGAACTTTTAGTAACTATAGTCAATGCTAGGTACATTTAAGAGTCCTCACAGAATCACAGAATCACAGAATCACAGGATGGCCAGGGTTGGAAGGGACCTCAAAGATCATGAATCTCCAACCCCCTGCCACATGCAGGGCCACCAACCTCCACATTTAATGCTAGACCAGGCTGCCCAGGGTCCCATCCAACCTGGCCTTGAACACCTCCAGGGATGGGGCATCCACAGCCTCTCTGGACAGCCTGTTCCAGCACCTCACCACTCTCTCTGTAAAGAACTTCCCCCTGACATCCAACCTAAATCTTCCCTCCCTCAACTTCAAACCTTTTCCCCTTGTCCTGCAGTTATCTACCCTTTCAAAGAGTTGATTCCCCTCCTGTTTGTAGGTTCCCTTTAGGTACTGAAAGGCTGCAATGAGGTCGCCCCACAGACTTTTCTCCAGGCTGAACAAGCCCAGCTCCCTCAGCCTGTCTTCATAGGGGAGGTGCTCCAGTCCCCTGATCATCTTTGTGGCTCTCCTCTGGAGCCTCTCAAACAGCTCCCTGTCTTTCTTGTACTGGGGGCTCCAGACCTGGACACAGTATTCCAGACGGGGCCTCACAAGAGCAGAGTAGAGGGGAACAATCACCTCCCTGTCCCCGTTGGCCACCTCTCTTCTGATGGAGCCCAGGATACCATTTGCCTTCCGAGCCACAAGAGCACATTGGTGGCTCATGTTAAGTTTTTCATCTATTGAGTGCTCAACTATGGCACCTTGAGAAATGTAAGCTTTTTAAATCAACTTTTTACTTATGTATATAAAATGACAGCAACCTTTTCTCTCACTCAGATAGGAATTTCACTAATTCCAGCCTTCTTAGTGATCTCATGATGAACCGCAAAAAGATGCACTGTAAATTTCTCTTTAGACAAAGAGCATACTGCATGTAGTCTTCATTAAGATCCCGTATGTCACCAATTATATAAGCATCATTAAACAATGAGTGAATACATCCACAGTTGCAACTCTCCTTTGTCAGTATCATGCAATTAGAGTGTGTGTTTAGAAAGAAAACCAATGATCTGATGTGGTAGCACAGTGTGTAGATGGAGACGAGTCCAGACACCTTCTGCATGCTGTCATTGCATTGTTGGGATAGACTGCTGACTTCCAAAGACAGAAAGCAAGGATTGGTTTGTAGCTCTGGTTCAGGATAACTTAGCTGGCTTTTCATCCAGTGGGAACTCATCTCAGACCTCCACAGTTCTCCTCAGTATGGGGCTATCTGTGCAAGCTTAAGGATGCTGTAAGATCACATCTCTGGCCTTTTTCATCCCGCATTAGCACATGAAGACCTGCAGATCCCCTTCTGTACCTTCTTGATAGTTTGCCCATTACGTTTCATTCACCGCAGCTTTGGGTGGCTTTAAATCACCTGGCAATTTTTAGGCACAAAGCGGTTCGAGAGAAATCCACCGGCAACTTCTTTGGGTCCCTCGGTCAGATTCTATAGCCCAGGACCTCTTTCCTTTGAGTGGACATGCCCATTCACAGACAGTAGGTTCTGAAAGCAAGGGGCACATGCAGATAACTCATGTTCAAGCCAAGGAGTTGTATGCACTAGTAACCAATCTGTGTTATTTACAGCTACGTTCACTGGAAGTGAGAAAGCACTTGTAATTGTTTAGACAGAGGCCTATAATTGCCAACAAAACATACTCTTTGCAACTTAGATAACCTACTGCGAAACATCTCATATTTACTATATGGAATTACAGACCTTCTCATGAAAATGTTTAGACCATAAGTAGTTTAAAATAGTTTTGGGTGATAGCTCTTACGAGTGTTTAACACCCATGTTTCCTCCAAGAACTTCTCATTCCGGCTGTGGATTCAGTGGGACTCTTTTCAACTCATCCTTTGCATACAACCGATAGTAATTCAAAGTTCAGTTCCCTGTCTCCTTCCTGTCAGACAATCAGATAAGTGACGTGAAATGTTTTATTAGAACCTGGCAAAGGGTTCTCTCAAAGAACTATGAAGTCCTTTCACACCATCCTTCAACCGGTTCAACAACTGGAAGTTCCCCATTGCACTGATTAAAAAATGCTACTATTCATAAAGTAGCTACAGCTCACACAAATAGTTGTAAGCTGTGTGCTACGATGCTCTTTGTCTCCCAGAGCAATTCCCTTATAACGTTCAAGTAAATGCAAGGATTTTGCTTGGCCGTGAGACAAGCCATCACTGAACCGCTTCTTCTCACAGACGTCACAACACATTGCGTACCCTGGGCAGGATCTCTTGCCCCACTCCACACATTCGGATCTCCCTTCTTTTCCCATATGAAGCCACTGATGGCTGTGAAAAATATACCTGTAACAGCGTGCATATAAAAACATTCATAGTTCTACCATCATAGGAAATGAAAACGAGTGTAGTCCGACTATCAGGATTTTAAAGTAAGAACGAAACTGCTTGTAAAGTGAATTTCATCACTGAAGTCCTTACAGAGTACCCATGTCCTTAACTGGAGATAGCTGAAATCTCACCTAAAGCGTTCCTACCCATTTATGCGACAAGTGAACATAATCCTGAGCTCCGCTACAGCTTTCACCGGTCAGCAATTTTCTCGTATGCATCATAAACCCATGCGAGTGTCACATCACTGCTCCTGTATTTCTACTGCTACCTTCAGTCATGTTTTCTCAGTCAGGTATGAAGTTTTTACACATTTAACAAACTTTTTTAAACTTTTTAAAATTATATATATATATATATATTTATATATTTATACTAGGCAAGAGGGAAAGCGGAGCAGAGACAGCATGCAGCAGGCGGCTCTGGAAACTGTTAAGGCCGGGGACATTCTTTGGAAGGGTTTTGTGTGCGATGCAAAGCGATCCGTTTGAATTAGGTGCAATTATTTAACTTACTAATAAATTCCACAATGAGGTGAGGAGAAACGCATAATCAGAAGTCTAGTTTAAGCCCCTAATTCGGATCTAGATCCGCATGTCTAACTGTCAGGGTTCCCTGCCGCCTGTAACGAGCCCCGCTAACGAGGCAGCGACTCACAGGTGCCGCGGAGCCGCGGCCCGCCGGGCGCAGCTGCGCCTCGTCGGCAGCCCGGGGCGGGTCCGCCCCAACGCCTCTTAAGCTCCTCCGGAGGCCGCTGGGTGTTATGAGAGCTGCTGGGGTTCATTGCGTGTGAGAGCTGGAGTGGGTTCTGTTCCTTTTGTCCAGTCCTTGCGCCGCTGGGGCTGAAAAGCACCGCGAGGGGCTGCCTTTAAGACGAGACCTTGGGCTTTTAAAGTAATGTTCTCTGCTTACTGTGTTGCTTTGTTTCAGGCTGCAGTGAGATATCTCCCGGTGAAGATCAGCCCGAACCGGTGAGCCGTTCCGGCAGCAACGGGACCGCGGAGGCGGCGAGCGCTCGGAAGCCGTTCGGAGCCGTCCGGCAGCTGCAGGAGGCCGTCGGGGTCTCGCCGCGCTCCGTTCGGGGCCGGCGCGGGGCTCCCGCCGAGCAAACCCGGCTTCTCGGAGCTGGTATAATATCGCCTCCTACTTCGGAGGGGGCTGCCTCTAGGTTTCCGAGTCCCACTGCAGCCGTGAGGTGCTCTTAGATCCTCCAGAGCTTTTTAGCGATGGGTTTCTCCGGATCCCATCGGTAGGAGCTAGCAGGATGCGGCCATATTCCTCCAGCCTCGGTGCTGCTGGGAATAATCTTCAGTTCAGAGCTCAGACGTTGAGCTCTTGTTTAAAACTTATGCAGATGTCTTGATTTATTTTTTTTATTTTTTTTTTCTATATCATTCAGCTCCTTTAGGACTAGGTGGGCTTGTATTTAGGTAATCATGGTGGGGGTTTTTTTGAGAGGAAGAGCCTTTAGAAATGGTACCTTGCGTGTTATGTTGTTGCAATGTGTAATTACACAGCAGCCTATGTTCCACTCTGCGGGCAATTGAATGTTGTTGTCTCTGCATGGAATTACAGAATCACAAGGTTGGAAAGGCCCTACATGATCATCTAGTCCAACCATCCTCCTATTGTCATTACTTTCCATGAAGCTACTAGCTGCATCTCGCCCTAGGGAGTTGAATAGCTGCTCACTGGCTGTGTCATGCTATTGTATCACAAAAGCTTTGGGGATTCCTTTTGTTTAATCTGCCCTTAATGAAGCCTGCCAAATCAGCTTACACTGTTACTGTCTTCTGGTCTGGCTACCTGAGCCTTGGCAAGGATTTCTGCTTCTAAAACAAGGAAAATACATGCCTTCAGCTGGGGGTGTAGATAGAAATTGAAATCTAGGGGACACTCAAGCAGAAATCCACTTTTGATCTGTATCCTGTGTGTTCTAGGCTAGGTGCAATCAGATTGGCTTTAATTCCCATAATGACAATTTCCTTGGCTGAACTCAAGCAAGATCCATGCTGGGACTGAGATCAAGTGCAGGACCTACCTACTCTCTGGGGTAGGCTAGTGTTCAGGAACCCTTGCTAGTAGAGGTGATTATTGCATCTTTGAGTACTGAAGTTGCCTCCTGTCTCTTTGCCAGTCAGCCTTTGTGAGAAAGGATAGGTGTAGGCAGTGAATTCAGGATAATGGTTATGTTTGAATTTCATGTGGAGAGAGGATTTTTCTGTGACTCAGATGAGGATGCAAGTTTATGAAGGGATGTCAAGATTTCTTTCTTGGTATTCCCCATTAGCAGAGTCAGACAGCGCTCTGCTATCGTGGTGGCTTTTGCGAGTGTCATCCCTATGGATTATTTAAGCACAGACGTCTTGACAAGGGAATCTGGAGGCTGTGAGTCATGCAGCTAGAAACCGACACACAGATTTTCCCCCCCCCCACCCTCCATTATCTCTGTGAATCTCTCTCTCCCTTTATTTTCTGCTAAGAATTTTTCCCCATCTGAATTGCATCAATCCAAGTAAACAGAAGAAAGGACCATTTCTTGATAAGAGGACTATGGGAGGGAAGAGAATGTAGCATTGAAAGCAACACGTCTGATAAATGGTCAGTGTCCTGGAATTATATATAGCTTGTCTATGTAGAAGTCTAGCATGAAATGAGATGGCATGTAAAATAGAGATGTATCTGGAATAAGGAATGTAATTTTTTACAAGCATTTCTATGACACTTCTCTCTACCTTTGAGTAAGGCCATTTGTAATATTGTGTTGTTTGTAATATTGTTAGTTTTTCATAGGGCTGATATAATGACATGGGAAAAGATATGAGAAACATATAAATACTTGTGGTTACCTAAAATGGTATACCAGTGGAAGTCTACCTTTCTTAGCTATAGGGTAGCTATCATGTTCAGTGATGTGTGCCAAACCATGTCCAGGTCACAATAATTCAATTCCATGTTTTCTGAACTTATTCTCTGAGAGACCATTACTTGACAGCTCAGGATGTGCTTTAAGCTTGTACTCCTGGAGTGAGATAACTCTGTGCCGGAAGGAAACAGCAAGTTCACAAGTTACAGCTGCATCTCTGTATGCCTGAATCCTGTTCTATATGCTAATATCTCTTTTGTTAGTCTAACTGCCTTCTCAGCAGTATCTCAGCCTAATCACTTGTGAGATCAGAAATCTGTGTAGCTAGAAATCGCCGAGTAACTAAGTGTAAGTTCTGTTTTGTTCCTTCTTAGACCAACTTGATGGAAGTACGCTGGTGGTAGTGAGATGCCTAATGCCCCTACACCCTATTATATGCTTTAAGAAGCAGCAAGTGACCACAAATTAAATATTTGCATCAATAAGTGAAGATGGATTGAGGTTCATGCTGCCTCCATGTTGGATTGGGAGGATGTTATTTAACTTGGTGTATTACTATGCTGAAGTTGATAATCCATTTTGGGAGAACTGATACAGCAATGAGAATTATTTGAGCTTTCTTGTTTTATATTGAATGATTGTTTTGGAAAAAGAAAAAGTTATTAGCTTCACTTTCCCATCTTTTGTTACAATATTCATTTCTCAACTTATCCTTTTTGCTGTCTTTGAACTTTTGAGTGCGTTGTACAAGGTTTTACACTGCAGAATGTCAGAAGTACATGAATTTAGGGGTCAGACTAGTTCTTTCTAACCTGATCAGAGTCCTTTCATTTTACTGCTTTTCTTTTGAGTATGCTGTCTTTCATAGGACTGTTTCAGTAGACATTGTTTCATTACTATGTATTTTGTATATAGGATTAATTCAGAAGGGGAATAAAATTATTTTTAATTGATTTTTTTATTTTAAAAAGCAAAAGATCATTTGTAACATACTGTGGCTGGTATGTCCTCTTCTTGAGAACATAACTCCCAGTTAGAGAATTTCTGTCGTGGACAGCTTGGCTTAGAGCATGTTTCAACCACTTGAATCAGCTACTGCTTTTTTTGGCAGGGAGGCACAGTCCCTACCTGTTTCACAGGGCTCACTAACCATCTGTTACATGACCACCACTTCGTGTTACTCCCAGCCATGCATGTCTTCAGCTGCTGCTTAGAAGGCAAAGCACTTCTCCAACTGCATAGCTCCAGTACTGGGGATTTCATCTTCCCATCTCCCAGATAGAAACATAGAATGGCCTGGATTGAAAATGACCATAATGATCATCTAGTTTCAACCCCATTGCTATCTGCAGGGTCACCAACCAGCAGGCTAGACTGTCCAGAGCCACATCCAGCTTGGCCTTGGATGCCTCTACAGATGGAGCATTCACAACCTCTTGGGGCAACCTGTTCCACTGCATCACCAACCTCTGTGAAGGACTTCCTCCTAATATCTAACCTAAACCTTCCCTTAGTTTAAAAGTTTCCCTTTGTCCTATCACTATCCACCCTTGTAAAAGATAGCAGGGAGAGGAGATCTGATGGATCCTGTGGTTGTGGGTGGGTTTGCTGCCTCTGAGCTGAAAGGAAAGCCATATAGGCAGCAATTTGCCTTTTAAAGTTTTGCTCCACTGCACACCATGCCTCACTGACTTGTACAGCTCCTTTCAGGCACTTCCTTGAGTTGTGGCACCATTTCATAATATGTAATCAGAACAGTTGAGGCTGATAGTTCAGTTTCAAACAGAGTAGATGTAGAGAGATCCCTGTTGCTGGTAGAATAAATAGGCTAAAAAATCCTCTGCAATTCAATGTGCAGTATTGACTGCTGCATTGTGCCATAATGTCAGCTGAATGCCTTCTTTTCTCCTCACTTCCCACACAGTAATGCTTTCTCCAAGGGGAAAACTAAGTAGTTTCCACAGAAACCATTCCCAGCTGAGGCAGGTGCCTCCAGTTGAAGTGAAAGGAAAAGAAAAAAAATGAGAGAGAAATGTGCACTATTATCATATGGTCTCTGTAGTATTACTGCATTGGTGCAAATTAACCATAAGTTTCTGGCTTTATTTAGTTTGTAGATCTGGACTGTATGACTGACACCTTCCCTTGGCATGTTAATTCTGCATGCTCCTCCCTTCTACAGAACTGGTTGTGCAGACGGAGGTACGGAAATGTCCTGTGTTGGCAGTGAAGTGGCCACATCTGATAAGGAAGTCCTGAGTTTTTTGGAACTGCTGTGCATGGGAGGATTTAAATGGTGAGAATTTTCATCTTTTAACTCTGCTTTTCTGTAAGAAGTCAGCAAGGATAGGTATGGAAATAATTCCTTCTCAACTATATTGAAATATTTCAATATAGTTGAGCAGGAATTATTCTCAACTAAAAAAGAAATATTCTCAACTAATTTGTCAGTTAACGATTCTGTTCTTTTGGGGGTACAAACACATGTTGCTCAGCAAAATCTGTAATTAAAGATCAGGATGCTTTGAGAAGGAATTAACTCAAGTTCTAGGATTTGTTAGCTAATGAAAAATGGAGCTATTTCTTAAATGTACTTCATTGTCACTGGAGGCAAGTATGGATTCACACTCCTGAAATCCTTTTTGCAAAGTGTTGCCTTGTTTTTTTTTCTTTAATAAAAGATGTTCATTCAGGGCTTAATGTGGCCACAGCTGCAGGTTAAAATGCTGGCTACATTTTTATCCTGTCATCTATCTGCTGCTATATGGGGAATGCAGGCTGACACAATTATTAAATCTGGCAGCTGTGCACATGGGTAGCAAGTACAGCACAGCATATCGAAAACCAGTAGTTTTCAGATAGCAGCCTTCCTTTCACTTCTGTGAGGCTTGAAAGGCAGACTAAAAAGCTTTCTCATTTTGTAATCACCAGTTGCTGGAACAGTGTGCAAATATGTATCAGGTGATATGAACTTGCTAAAGATACACTGTGGCCCCAGTGACATTGTCCATTCAGTAGTAGTGTATTAAGACAGTGGCTACTATGGCAGCTCCTGTGATGTCTGCACTCAGTATTTGGAAGCTGTGACTAGGTTGAGTCAGAATTAAGTCTACCTTGGCCTGACATCTATGAAACTTACTGCTCCAGGATGATACAGCTTCTAATGCATTGCACTCATTCTGGGAAAGAATGACAAATCAGTGAAGGATAAACTGATTAAAGATTTTAATTATAGAGAAACTTGCTTTCTCTGAGAGGCAACTGATTTTCTGTAATTCATGATTTAATAGTTATGACTACTGATTGGACTTTAAGTCTCTGTGCCCATAAATGTTCATGGAATTAATGGAAGAAAAATAATGGTACATTTTATGGTTCTTCAGTGATATTTCCTGCTAGATGTATGATGTTGGTTTGGTGATGACAATATATTGCTATACTGTTACAAAACTGTACTTCAAAGAAGCTATGACCTACAAATAGTGTTTCTTCAAAGAAGTGCTAGTCGTTTTCTTTGTACCTTAAAATCTGGGTTCATACCACAGTAACTTCCACCATATTTAAAAAAAAACAGAATTTCCTTTACTTCTCTTAAAGTCTCACGCTTTTAACTGTCCCCAGCTGTAAACTGAAGCTCAGTGAAGTCTTAATTGTCTGGTGTACAACCTGAGAGACACTTAAAGAGACACTTTAAGAGAAATCAGAAACTCTATCTGCTAGCTTTCCTCTGTTCATTACATTTGCAAATTACCTTCCTGTGTCTTTAATCTTGTCTGTTTTAATTTAACTTTTCATTATTAGTAGTGTTGAATGCTGTATAGGTGCATCAATACATAGTTAAGTTTTCCTAAATGAGCATGAATCAGTTTTTTTGCCTGACATTTGTTGCAATCCAGAATTCTCAAAGGAGATTGTAATTCTAGAAAACTGATACAGAAAGATGAAATCAATTTGTCCAAATATTAGAATGTGAGGGGACACTCTTATTCATTGGAGTACAGACTGAAGATAATGGATTTTTACCTCCGAACTCTGTTGTTGTACTTTCAGCTGTGGTTGTAATTAATATTAGTGTTATTACCTCAGTTTAGCACACACTGCATCATTGACTGGGGACAGATTCAAGTGCTGATGCACAGTGAATTCATAATTTAATTAAGCAGTACAGTAATGCTTCCCATCTATATGGAATATGTTTGAACTTATGTTACAGGTGTGGATGTCTTTTCTCCTCTGTGGAATACTCAAAATGCTGAAATCAAGTACTACAAGTATGTAAGGTTAATATTAGAGAGTACAAGATTGTCCGTATGAAGTTCCAAAGTTCAGCTAGCCCATTATCCTTTGTCTAACAGCAGCCTACAGCAAATGCTTAGGGAATATCAAACAAGACAAACTTGTAATGTATACATTTCACAAGTATTCCTTGTGTCCTTTAGAAAGCTGCAGTTCAGTGCCATAGGTTGCTCCCTGTGTTTAGCAGCCTTTGCATGTGTAGTAACTCTTTTTCAATGTCTAAATTTAACTGAGCATAAAATCCTATTGCAAATTAATTGCAAAAAGTTTGAAGATATGAAATGTTTTAATTCATTTTAAATTTTCTATCTAATGTCTTTATGTGCCATACCTTAGTTCTTTCATAGAAAAAAAGTTTCTCACTTGTTTATACAACAATCAGAACTAGTCATCCTCATGGTAGAACAGCCAAGAGAAAATGAAACTTGCTCATTGAATGTTGCTTGTTTACTGGATAAGAACATGATATAGGAGATACAGATATCTGGGACTTAGTCCTGATTTTGGGAGGTGTTTTTGATTCTCTGTAACATTTAAAAACAGATATTTTTATTGTGGTCATCTTCAGAGAAAAAATTCCAAGAAGGCGATATTTTAAAAGGAGCTTGATCTGGGAGACCTACATCAATATCCTTATCACCTTCCTCTTTCAGAGCAAAATAATAAAATTTAGATTTGCAGTAGTATGTGATTTTTCACATGGTGAAGCTAGCAACAGTATATTATGACCTGCCTTAATTCTGAACTTCTTCAATTTTTTTTTACTGTGTGTTTTACAAATGCTTTGCTTTACTCTTCAGATCTTGGAATCTCCAGTATTACTTGTACATAGGTGTTGGTGGGATCTTTTTCTCTACTTAGAAATGTTTCAATACTTTCTGAATAGTTCAGTAGTGAAAGATAGAGCATTATTGAGGAAAATGTCCTTTGGTCATTATTGAGAGTTCTGAGTTGTTTCCAGTTCTCTGCTCTGGAACCAATAGTAAAATATCTGCCAACAGGTGCTCAGTTTAACTACAATACTAAGCAGCTATGCTGCTGTAAGCATCAAGCTGCTGCCACTCTATGGACACTTATGTGAATCTCTGCATGGCGCTGTATATGGAATATAAATACCTTAATTATTCATTTGTTGTATACACACCGTATAGAAAATGAGTGGCTATTGCGTATACTCAGATTATTTCCTGCAATTTTTTTCATTTATAAAGCCACTATAAAACTGATGCCGCCTTTAAGGTATATAAGATGAAATATTTGTAAAAGGATAAGATAGGACTTGAGATGTCATAGGACATAACAAGAATTACCGGAAATACAGTAAATGAATTGATGACTTGTTCTTAAATCTTATTCACAGATGCTTAAATCTGCAAATTGAAGATATCTTTTGAATATTTTCAGTTGCAGAATTACACTCCTGCTAATCTACACATGAACTGTGAAAACATGAGGGCTACCCCAAAAGTAGTGGTGGCATAATGGCTGTTTTAGTGAGGACCTCACATGGATCAACTGCAATAAGGGATCCTGGCAGAGAGGTAAACAAAATCAACCCCAAAACTGTGGCCCTTGATCAGTATGGCAGCCCCCTGATTTCCCCCCCCCCCAACCCCCAATCTGGTAGGAGCTGTGCTTGTGCTGCTGTGTTGTGAGTGGAGCTGGGATTGGCAGCCAACCCTTGGCATGTATAAAAGCAACTTTGCTAAGGGAGTGCAGCAACACAGGAGCACTGCAAGCAGGATATGCAAACAGGGTGTGCTTGACAGATGGGAGTGCTTGGCAGCTAGTGCAGGCAGTTTTTACGGGACAGGGAGGGTTCTTTCCTCTCTTCCCCTCTTCTTCTCTCTCCCTTCCTCTCTCCACCTTTGAGAATTCTAAGTTGTTGCTGCCTCTTAAAATTGCCATGGTTGGCACCTGTCACAGCAACTGGGCTGAGGCAGCAACCCAGATCAAGGGGGCACAGCCTCTCTAGGCTCATGTGGGTACCTGGGTGGCCATCCTGAGGGGGGAAGGGCAGTCCAGACTGTTGACTGTGGGGAGCTCTGGTATCTGGAGTTCCCCCAGGGTCCTGAGGGAGGAGAGATCTGTCATGGGTGCAGGTATGTTTGCATGTGCTGGGGAACCTGACAGGTGATTGCTGAACTGCTCTCTGTCATCTTTCACAGGTCTTAGAGAACAGAAGGGGTGCCTGAAGACTGGAGGATAGCCAGTGTCATGACAGAAAGGGCAAGAAGGAGGATCTGGGAGACTGCAGGCCAGTCAGTCTCACTTCTGTCCCTGGAAAAGTGACAGAACAGCTTGTTCTGGATGTTATCTCCAAGCAATTGGAAGAGAAAGTTATCAGTAGCAGGCAACATGGATTCACCAAGGCAAAATCATTCTCAACCAACCTAGTAGGCTTCTATGATGGTGTCTCTGGCTGGGTAGATGGGGAGAGAGTGGTAGATATTATCTATGTTAACTTCAGCAAGGCTTTTGATGCTGTCTCCCATGTCATCCTAATTACAAAGCTGACAAAGTGGGGGATAGATGAATGGACAGTGAGGTGGGATGAGAACTGACTGAACTCAGAGGGTGGTGGTTAGTGGTGCAGAGTCCAGTTGGATATCTGTGACTAGCAGTGTTCCACTAGGGGTTGGTGATGGATCTTGTCTTATTCAATAGCTTCACTGATGGCCTTGATGAAGAAATAGTGTCTGCTCTCAGCAAGTATGCTGATGATAAAAAGCTGGGGGAGTGTCTGATGGCTGTGCTGCCATTCAGCAAGACCTGGACAGGCTGGAGAGCTGAGCAGTAAGAAACTAGATGAGGCTTAACAAAAGCAGGTGTAGAGTCTTGCACCTGGGAAGATGTAAATGCAGGTATTAGTACAGGTTGGTGAATGACCTGCTGGAGAGGAGTTCTGCAGAGAAGGACCTGTAGGTCCTGGTGGACGAAAGGTTGGCCAGAGCCAGCAGTGTGCCTTTGTGGCCAAGAGTGCCAATGGGAGGATTCCTGGGGTACATTAAAAGGAGCATGGCCAGCAGGTCAAGAGAGGTTATTTTTCCCCCTCTACTCTGCCCTGGTGAGGCCTCACCTGGAGTATTGCATCCAGTTCTGGGCTCTGTGTACAAAAAAGACAGATCTCCTGGAAAGAGTCCAGCTGAAAGAGGGCCACAAAGATGGTAAAAGTGCCTGGAGTACTTCCTGTGAGGAAAGGTTGGGTGACCTGGGTCTGTTCAGCCTTAAGACTGAGAGGGGATCTGATTAATGTTTGTAAACATCTTAAGTGTGGGAGACATGGGATGTGGCCAGCCTCTTCAGTAGTCTATGGGAACAGGACAAGGGGAAATGACCATTAACTGGAGCATATGAAGTTTTGTGCCAATGTGTGAGAGATGGAGGTTGATGGAGCACTGGGATGGGCTAACCAGAGAGGTTTTGGAGTCTCCTCTGGAGATGTACCTGTGCAGCCTGCTGTAGGAAGCCCGCTTTGGAAGGAGGTTTGGATGCAATCTCTAGAGGTCCCTTCCAACCCCTACAGTTCTGTGATTCTGTGGTTGTAGGCATCAGGTGAGACAGTGATAAGTGAATTGTGGAAGGTGTATGGCTTCTTCTCAGGGTATGTTTGATGTTTCTGAGACCAGATTGAGATCACTTTAGATTTTGCAATTGAACCTATGTATCCAGTATTTTGCATCTTGTTTCTGTGTGCCTCTGTTAATAAAGTCTTCACAAGTTTGAATAATCTTCAGCAGACTCCTATACTCACAATCAATCAATATCAGCTTGAAGACAATTCTAATTCTGACATAGGATGGTTTCACCATATCTACTTACTGGTGTTGAAATATTATTGTTGAAGCTTAGATTTCTCTGCACTGCAGTCCATATCAACCAATTTATGTCATTACAAATTAGTAAACTGATTGAGAACTAGTATGTTTTGGATACCCATCAGTGGCATGCACCACCACTTGTTGAGGTAGTGCAGAAATAGCCACTACTCAAATGTGTAAGATTGAGATGTGCTGGACCCAGTAGCATTTGTCTTGACAAATGTGACTGACTGCTAATCAGAGGACCACGTAGTAGTACAATATCTATATGACGGTGGTTTTATCTTTGTGTCTCGATAGGACTGCACGCTGGCTGAGATGTGCTGGACTTCTTTGTGTTTCCTCTATATTGCCTTTAAAAATGCAGTGATAGTTATGGACCTACTAGTTGTCAAACAAGTGAGTTTTTTATTTGAAAACTTGGGCCTAATTTTCATTTTTGATCATTTGCTCACTTTATGTATTGTGCAGCTCAGTTTTTTTGCAAGTATTGAAATAGAAGTAATTTATCTGAATAAGCTCTCAGGTCAGTGCACAAGTGACATTAAAGATGCAGTATCTGTATTTTGAGTATATGCAGTATGCTGAATATATCTTTACAGCACCTTTTATCCTAAGAATATTCAGATTTTCTCAGAGAGGAATGCCTTTAAAGCAGTCATGTTAAGAATATATTGGTCTTTGACAGACCACTGAATTGTAAAAAGAAAAAAAACCTGTTCAAGAATTCTCAGTTTTATTTTTTTTGAAATATTGCTCGATTTTCTACTGTGCTCTTGAAATGCAACCAATGAATTACTGCTGTGGTGATGCATATACTTTATTCAATCACTATGATTACTTTATGAAGTTCTTTATACTTATCTGATAAATAACAAAAATCCATGAAATTTTTCTATTACATTGTTTGCTGAAAGCTATAAGTTGCATGAACGCAACAGTTATACGCAACAGAACTAACATCTATAGAAATTGCATCAAGTTTCCTTGTATAGTTACACCTTAAAATAGCTTTATTGCTGGAGAGAATAAAAGCAGGCAGAATACTACTTAATTGATCCTAGTTACTGTGTTTTGGTCAGTATAACCAGAATTGGATTCCTTTAGGGTGAAATTAAACTAGAAGATAAACTCTTGGGGTCCCATCAGAGCATAAATCAGTTAAATTTGGAGTAAAGTAGTAATAATGTTCTGTTTTTAGTTTCTGGCTGTAATGAATAGAAGAACTGAAAAACAAACCCAAACAGCAACAACAAAAAAGACACCTGTACAATTGGAAATGGATATTGGAGCTCTGAAACAAATCATTAGTGCAATAATCATTAGAGTGTTATTCTTTCTTATGAATATCAAAGATAACTGTCTGCCAGGTCTTGGGAACAATCAGGTGAAAGTGACCTTCTGCCTTGATCTGTGATCATCTTATCAGGGATGATAGTTAAGCACTTCAGTTCGTCATTTACTTTCTATTATTCATTTAGCCGTAAGAACAAAAACTGCAGCTCTGGTGTTACTTTTGAGATGTTAGGAAAAACAAGCAGCAAATTGTTCCTAACAGACATGCAGAGCCTTTGTTGTAGGAAGTTATGAATTGTCTTAAGACACAGTCTTTAACCTCTATTGATTCCAGTGGGAAATCTTGCTGCAAAATATAAGAAGCCTGATTACATTGCTCTTGTTACTCATTGAGTCTTGCAAGCCAGACAGTTCCCAGGAAAGGGACAAAGAAGAGATCTAGAAGGATTATTTCATTTTTCTTAATCACTCTTTGTTATGCTGAAGGGAATATATCCTATCCTTAGCAACTGACTTTATCATTTCTGAAGATGTACTCGTTGCACAACAGATAATAGCTCTGTGGCTTTGAGATGCCTGCTCTTGACAGTAATTTAAGTGGTTTTATGAGGAGCACAAATTGTGACATTTTGTATTTATTGAAAACTTCTTCAAAGGTGAATAAAACAGCTACTCTATTTCAGGGCAGAAACAGGCTTGAGCAGTAGGACTGGATGAACCTCATGAGGTTCAAGCAAGCCCAGTGCAAGATTTTGCACCATGGTCATGTCAGTGCTCACTATCATTGCAGAACAGGGGACAAAAGGATTGTGCACTGCCCTCTGGAAAAGGATGTGGGGGTACTGCTCCACAGCATGCTGAATGTGAGCCAGAAATGTGCTCTCAGCTCAGAAAGTCAACTGTATTCTGGGCTGCATTGAAAGAATTGTAATCATCAGGGCAAGGGAGGTGGTCCTGCTCCTCTGCTCTGCACTAGTGAGACCTCAATTGGAGTTCTGCATCCAGATGTGGAATCCTCAGTACAGAAGAGACATTAACCTGTTGAAGCACATCCAGGGAAGGGCCACAGAAACAATTCAAGGGATGGAACGCCCTAACTGTAAGAGTGGTCTGAGAGAGCTGGGGCTGTTAAGACTGGAGAAGAAAGAGCTCTGAGGTGACCAGATAGCAGCCTTTCAGTATCTAAAGTGGGGCAATGAGAAATAAGGGGACAGGCTCTTTATCAGAATCTGCTGTGATAGGAAATAATCTCAAACTAACAGAGGAGAGGTGTAGATTGGATATGAGAAAAAGGTGCTTTAAGATAAGGGTGGTGAGGCACTGGAGCAGGTTGTCTAGAAAGGTGGTAGATGCATTCCATTCCTGGAGACTGTCAAGGTCAGGACTCTGAGTGACCTAATCTAGCTGTAGGCGCTCCTGTTCAATGCAGGGGAGGTCCCTTCCAATTCAAATATTCTATACCCTTGGCAATCTATGCGTTTGTCTTCCCAATAATAGTTGTTATGGTGTTATTAGCATAGATAATCATCCTCCAGAATAAGAGTTATGTTCTGTTAGTTCTATTTCTCTGCTTTTCCAGAGTTCAGATCTCTAGGAAAGAACACAAATCAAATAGGAAGAATGATGGAGTAACACCAGAAGGAGAAATCATTGCTGTTCTTCAGTAACAAACTGTGGATGAAAAGGGGTTAGTAGAATTTTTCTTGAGACTCTTCCATAAACTCTTCTACCTGAACTCAGGTAAGTATCATTTGAATGAACTACTGATACTAAAGCTCTGAGAATGGTTTCTCTGCTTTGAAGTGGAAATAAGGCTGGGTGGGGCATGCCCTTCACAAAAAAATATCTCTGTGGTTAGTAGGCAATGAATGCTGCTAGAATATGTCCAAACAAACCTTTGAGAGCTAGGTTACAGGCTAAGGCAGCAACATATTCTAGAAGTTTTGTGGGCAGAAGTTGCGCTAATCTACATGACAGTTAAAGAGTTGAACAGTCTTGAGTATTGTCAATGCATGCAATGTGAAAACAGACCTTGTTGGATAACCTGCTGGTACTAACAAGATCCATTTTGAGAACAGAATAATCCACATTTCTTCTAAATGTAAACTATAGTAAAGGAGAATGGAATGGAATAGAATATGAAGGGAAATGTGATGAATTCTGTACAGCTCTCCTTAACTAAGTGATGTCCCCATGGAAATTAATTTGAGTATTAAAAGCATGTATAATGTTGTCTGAACTTTCTCTCAGTGCCTAATCCAAACCCAGCTGTGCTGGCCTGGATCTGTTCTGGGTGTTCATGTACATTCTCCTATTCATCCAGCTGACTATCACTTTGTATCTTTGAAGTGTTTAACAGCCAATTCTATGGGCTATAAGAGTTACATTTTAGAATCCTCCCAGTGCACAATGTTACAGTCTGACAAAAGGCTTATGAATTTCATGCTACTCCAGCGGATTCACTGGAGTGGTTTTTTTTTTTTTTTGGCACCTTCAGTGCAGCTTGGCCCTTATTCAGGAGGGTCATGCAGCCTTTCATTTGGTGCTGGAGAGAGGCCTGTATGTAAACACAGTGTGCAGTGCAGCTCCCAGACTGATGCAGCAGTTTCTGCTGCAGCTCATGCTTTTTGTTGAGCAGGTGTTCCTGTCAGGGAAGAAGCTGTGACCCAAAGGGGGACCCAAAAGCAAGACCAAATGAAATGTGGCTCTGTTACTCATTGATGTGGGACGCTTGTGACACAGAACAGAGAAAGGACTGAGTACTGAATGCTTTTTTCACTCAGCTTTTTACTTTGCAAGGCTGACCTCTAGAAATGATCTCAATGGCAGTAAACAGGGAAGAGAAAAAGTAAACCTCTTCCATATTTCTTTATACACGGTGATGTGGCTCTAGTACAATTATCTCTGTTGCAGACCTTCCTTTAAAACTTATTTTACAAACATGACATAATGTTTACCTGTTATGTATATATGCCCTTGTCTCGAGCTATGCAGAATTTCTGCAAATGTTTTCAACTGGATATGAAATTAAGTAGATGAGGAAAAACACACCATATTCACAGTGATCAAATGTATTTAGTGGTGCCAGGAGGAGTCTGAGTACTGCATGTATTACATGTTGTTGCCATGGGGCAGGTGGCAGCAGAAAAGCGCTCTGACAAAATGGCACCTGACATCCAGGAAGCTGTATGAAGCACAGGTGTGTCTCACTGAACTCTTCTGTGTAGAGAAAATGGCACCCACTTGGTGTTGCAGCTGCAATCACAGAGGGGCAGTGTGCGGTGCACTTCAGCTGTGCTGGCAGATTCTGGTGAGCACAGCACGCAGTGTCATACCTATAGCGAGCTATACATAGCTAATGGTGGTGGCCGTGTTGGAGAACAGTGCTATGCAGCTGAGGATTTGCTCTATCAAACAGATGCTCATTTTTCCTGTTGCAGCTTCCATGAAAATAAGTAGGAGGTACTACTTCTGGAGCGAAGACATGTGGCCCGGGACAATTGCAGCCTAGGCAAAGCAGCAGGCTGGGCACTGGTGCCATACATCTGATCCCTCAGGTCCTGAGTGCCTTTCCCTTCAGGGTAACCCATTTGCCTGGTTTACGTGCCAGTAAAAGGTCCCCTGGAGGGAACCTCTTGCTCACAGCTGAGTCATTGCTGCTGCTGCTACATTGTGTTCTGGCCTTGGTGGAAGCAGCATGTATTTTGTATCCTCCCTTTGGTCTCTTTCGTACTCTTAATTGGTACCATAGCTGCATCGAGAGAGAACGTAGCTGAGGCCAGAAGGAAAGGAACTGAGGAAACGCTGCAGTGCACAATGATCAGGTGAGCGCTTCCACCCACGGTGTGTGAATGAGGTGTAAAATACAAGCCACTCTGCAAAACAAGAGCGTTCCCAGTGGGAAATAACATCCCTACAGCAGCTGTCCGCTTGTTCCCCTCTTTTCCCTTAGCAGTGGTGTTCCTGAGGGATTGTTGCTGTAGGGCAGAGCCGGGAGGTGTCACGGGGAGTAATTCCTTAAAAAGCTGCAAATGCATTCCGTAATCATGTCTGTGAGCACCTATAGCTCGGGAAGGAACACCTGAGGCGGACAGACCGTTAAAAGAAACGCTGAAGCGAAAGGAACGAGTTTCCCCACAGCCTCTGAGGGCTGTGAGCCGAGATCACCTATGGGGCGGCTCCGCCCTGAGGGACCGGGCGGCAGCACCTGCGAGCGGGGCCGTGACCGCCAGGCGACCCCGGCCTCCGTGAGGAAGGAAGGGAGGCAGCGGGGGGGGGGGGGGAGTGGAGAGAGAGCGGCTGGAAGAAAAGCGCGGGAAGCAGCAGCGGCGTTCAGGGCTCCTATTGGCTGGCGGGCTGAAGGGACGCTCATAAAAGGTGCGCGCGCGGGCAGGTGGGGGAGGCGTTCTCCACAGCGCGTGAGGAGAGGCGGGATGCCGCGAGTGGAAGGCGGCGACGGCAAGCGGACTGCGGAGCCGAGGTGTGGCGGGGCCGGGCTGTAGCGGATCTGAGGTGAGGCGTAGCGGGGACACGACAGGACGGGACGCGGGACGCCGCCGCTGCCACGCGGGCTCCGACGGATGGCAGCCGAAGCCGGGGCTGCGGCACGGGCACCGATGACGGGCGGACCGAGCCGGGGCTGGAGCCGCTTGTTGCGCTCCGATGGCGGGAGGAGGGAGCCGGGGCCAGAGTCGCCTCTTCTGCGCTGATGGCGGGCGGGCGGAGCCGGGGGCTCCGAGCGGGCTGCGAGAGCAGGGAGCTCTGAGCGCGCTCCCACACGAGGGGCGGAGGTGCGGCGAGCGTCAACGTGGGAGAAGGCGCTCCGAGGCAACATCAGCGGCGAAAATAAAGCAATAGAAACCGCAATGGCGGTGCTGAAGCGCGCAGTTTGTTTTCTCTTCTTGACAGCGGGATGGTGGAAATGGGGGAGGACACGAAAGGTGCACTGCTGACGAAAAGGGGGAAGAAGTAAAGCTGCGGTGTTGAATAAAAAAAGCATGTTAAAGTAGCTCTGTATGAGGGAAAGGGTGGATGCTCAGAGAAAAATGTAGGCTTCCAAGCCAAATTTTGCATTCTACGTTAAGAAAATCCACGGGAGTAGATGTTAAAAAATTCGATATCTCCATTGTAACTTCACACCGTGTTATTGCTATGAAAGTGTGCACCACAAATGAGATGAATTCAAAGAAACGGGAATCTGTAATCAACCGCAAGGGAGGGACAAACGAGGCAAAAGAACATCCATAAGAGATGGCCCATACAGACAAGTCAGAACTATCAAGACAGCACAGTACTTAACGCTATGCAGAACAATTCCTACAGTGACAGATGTTGCCTATACAATAAAGGAGTCTCTGGGGCTCCCCAGCAAGCAGGGAAGCTGATTCTTTGGATACTGCCGTTTGTATTCCCAGATAAATTTTTCCTCTCTGCCCGCCTCTGCGATCCCCAACAGCACCGGCTAGAACTGCACCATGCATCAGCGAGGTGAGAAAAGCTTCTCAAAGTAGTTTTTGCTGGCACGAACTGGGGAGGGGGGCTGCAAGGCCTTCCTTGGCTGGGTGGTGGCGTGGCGAATTCCTTTGAGATGGTGGGTTTCCCTTTTTGTTCAGGTGGTGGACTTGCCGCTCCACGGGTCTAATGCTGTCCCCGCTGATGTTTCAGGAGCTGCTGCAGAAGAAAGAAGAAGAAG
>JAPSGF010000046.1:2816477-2891412 GCA_035772895.1 Perdix hodgsoniae | reverse complement strand
GCATCAGCGAGGTGAGAAAAGCTGCTCAAAGTAGTTTTTGCTGGCACAAACTGGGGAGGGGGGCTGCAAGGCCTTCCTTGGCTGGGTGGTGACGTGGCGAATTCCTTTGAGATGGTGGGTTTCCCTTTTTGTTCAGGTGGGGGGCTTGCCGCTCGGCAGATCTAATGGTGTTCCTGCTGATGTTTCAGGAGAAAGAAGAATGAAGAAGCAGCATTCTGCCCCCCCCCCCCCCCCCCCCCCCCCGCGGCGAGATCACCCCTTTCTTTTGCTGCAGAAGAAAGGAGAATGAAGAAGCTGCATGGGGACCTGGGAGGTTGCTGTTGATCTTCTAATTCATTCAGTTATCTTATTTTGTTTTTGCATCGCGGTTGAAATGTTTGTATTGCTCTCATTAGCTCTTTCTTGGCTCCCGAAACCTTTGAGAATAAAATGTGTTTGCATATATTTGTCCCATTGTTATCTGCTTTTGCTTTCTGGAATCTATTTAACTTTGGTATTAAATTTTGTACCTTACCATAAAGCTGCTTCTTCCTGGTTGCATTGCCAGGCAACCACTTGTTTCTTTTCTTAACCCTTAAGGAAAACCTTTTTTACCTGAGGTGAGTATTTTGATGGCCTTCATTTCGGATGTAGAGGTGAGTGATATATGGTACAGATTTTCTCTTAATTTCACCCATGTCCTCTGTCAAGCAGGCCCAGATTTATGTTTTCAGCCAAACAATTTGCCTCACCTCCAGGAGTACTTTTGCTGATCTCTTCTGTTGCCATTTTTACTGGTGTCTGCCAAATGCTAGACCTCTGTTTGGATTTCTGAGATGAATGCGTTATGCTCAGGAGTGGTTATATGTGCATGGTTCCCTACCAACTGTTATTGTGGCTCTCTGCTGATGCTTTATCCCTCCTCTTTCTTTGAACATGATCTTATTGCACACTCTGCAGTAAAGTGGCCCTGATCAGTGTGACTCATAATTTTGTTTCTCTGATGTGTTGTGGTTTAATTTGTCAGGTAGTTTAGCCCTATGCAGTTTTTTGCTCCCTGTCCTGCTTCCCACAGAGTAGGAGTAGAGACTGGGGAGGAATGGGGAGGAAGTAGAACTAGTGGAGTGAGGTTAAAAGAAAAAAATTACTAATGTAGAGAAAAGGTAAAGTGGATAGTGCCTATGGTACATACACTCGTACATTTATGACTAACAATTGATGCCCGGACTATTCCTCAGCCCCCACTGACTGATGCCCAGCTCATCCCCAAGCATCAGTTGCCCTCTTGAACTTCCTCCCGTTTTTCAAACTTTCCTTACATATCATGGCATATAATATGGACTATTGCCTTGGTCAGTTTTAGGTCAGCTATCTTGATTCTGTCCCAGTTCCCTGTGTTGCTCCCAGCCCTCTTCCTGTACAGTAGAAGGTGAGAAAATGAACATCATTCACTCTGTTCAAAACTACTCCATAACAACTGAAAACAAAGGTGTGTTATCAGCATTGTACTTTTCCAGAATGTAGCATCATATCAGCTGCTTTGAAGAGAAAGTACTCTGTCCCTGCTGAAACTAAGACAATATCCACCCCTTGTCCAGTCCCATTTATGTTATGCTGAGGTCTCATAACAATTTTATACATCCTAATTAATTATCGTCTCCCGTCTTACTTTTTGATGTGTATACACATCTAATTCCCATAGCCTATGGTTGAAGTTTATTTAGCTCATTATTTGGGGCTCTATCTGTCATAGCAGTGCTTCAGTATAAGAGAGAGGATCCATTGTTGGATTACTGCTTTCTAAGCTAGTTCTGACTTCATCAGGATTTGTTCTTTAGTAGGGATGGTTCTTACTGTAATAGTGTTATCAAGGCCTATAAGAATTATAGCGATGATGGCATGCAGTATTGCGTGGCAACTGATATCATATGATATGTATTTTTGTTTATTCTTGCACAGCATCAAATCCCTTGGAGGTACACAACAGACACCCCTCATCCTGCTTTACCCACCACATGCCTGCAGGTGTGAGTGCTGACTAGCTAGGCAGCTTTTGCTAAATATGTGTCCCAACGTTTGAATGGAATGCACCCGTGGCTCTTAAGGTTGTCTTTAATATACCAGTGTATCATCTGATTTTCCCAGATGCTGTGCATGGTAGGGGATGTGATATACCAACTCATTGCTGTGTTCTTTTGCCCAGGTGATTATGAGATTGTTTCAGAAATGAATCCTATTTTCTGACTCGGTTCTTCCTGGGGTGCCGTGTCACCAGAAGGCTTGCTTTTCAGGGCCCAGGATAGTACTTCGGGCAGTAGCAATGTGCATGGGGTCTGTTGCCAGCCATCTGGTGGTTGCTTCCACTGCTGTAAGCATGTGGCGCTTGACTGGCCAACTGCAGTAATCTTTTCACAGATGTCATTGTTCACTTAATATTAGAAGTCAGACAGTTTCTTTCTCTTTCTTCTCCTCCCATTTTAGTAAAGGCCTTCATCTTAACTTATGAGCTTCTCTCCTTGTTAAATGGTCTGACTTTTGTAGACATTTTTTCTTCTTGCTTATAAGGGACAACAGTTACAGGCACTGGTTGATTCTTCAGTTGAACTTGGGACTTATTACAGGGATTGGAATGATCACAAGGTTAGTTGTGAGGCTGTTCTTTGAAATTGGGTCATCCTGCTTTGTTTTCAATTTTTGGAACTGTGATTAAATTCACTTGTAGCTATTATTATATAATAAAAGTGATTTAGAAGCTGCAAAAGTCTAGACATCAATACTAAGTGCTTGTGTCTGTTGCCTAATGTACACGATATTTTTAAAAAGAGTAATAAAAAAAAAAATTAGTTTGCCAAATACATATAAAAAATAAAAACCACGTCCCAAACTAGGTTCCTTCTGAGAACATTGACTCATACTGTCTAATACTTCTCATTTATCTCATGTGTTTATGGAACAGATATGTTTTCTAAATTAAGCTTATCAAGCGTTCTTTCAACATTGCTGAACTTGGCACATATCCTTTCAAGCATTTCACAGTAACTGCCTGTCAGAAAGAACTTCGTTTTACATCTTCCTGCCCATACATACAATGAAAGATGAGAGAAGGGAGGAATGTGTCTATAGTACGATGCTCAGGGAGTTGGGAAGGCAAAATCCCTGCTGTTGTCCTCCCATATATATTTATAAGCTATAATGTATCATTAAATCAGAGCTACTGGTAGGTTTTTAATTCCAGATGGGGATCATTTAGTTAATTTAATCAGATGTCGGGCGTTTTGGAGATAAGGGCTCTTGTCCAGGGTTCTCTGCACTGGAATTTTGGGGAAATCTTGCTAGTTGCCTCGGCATTGAGGCTTTTCTTCAGCATGCAGCAATGTGGTTTTTCTTTTTTTTCTTTTTTTCTTTTTAGTTTTTAAATATTGGATTTACTATTTCTTCAGCGCATAAACAAGAGAAAGCTTGTTTTTCTGTTTATGTGGAAATTATTACCAGGAAGTGACTGATGCCACATGCTGGTAAAAGATGAAAAATTCCTTGCAGTTATGAAATAACCCCATTAATTAATTTGCTGTTGTGATTCTAGATTCAATCATTATCTATCTCCATTTGCTTTAGTATTTTTAATCCTTTGAAGCTCTTGGCCTTGGTTATACCTTGTGAAAAAGATTTCCAAAAGCTAATTAGGTTCTTGTTGATAACCGCTTTATTTTACTGTTATTTTCAGTTAGTTTCACTGGATGTATTCTGGAATTCTGAAGTTTTGAACTGAAATGCTAAATGAAGAAAAACAACCACCCAAAATCAGCCTTCCTCAGACAGGCACTTGAGTCTGTTTCATGTGGATTCCGGATAAGAAAACTAAGCACCAGGGCCACGGCTGTCCTGTAGTAACACGCTGGTGACATTTGTGAGGGATCCTGAGTTTTCCATGAGTGGAAGCGCCTGCTTCATCTCAAATCTCCCAAGCAGTGATGAAACCATGTACTGATCTTCTACAGAGATGCTGAAGACGAGTGGATAGAGAAAAGGACAGCTTAGTAGAACTGCGATTCACTTCTAAATGCGTTTTTTTTTCTTATTTGGTTAAAAAGAAAGGCTGGTTAAAGCCTTTTCATCCACTACACCCCCGACAGGACGACGTTTCCGGAAGGCAGAGGATTAAACTGCACCCAAAATCTTTTTAAATTTTATTTTTATGGACGTAAATCAGAAAGTCTGCGTGCTGATGCCTTCTCTTCTTTGAAAGTGAGCTTGTTTCCCTCTGCTTTTAATCCGTTTGAGTGAGTTTCTTCTGGATGAATTTCAGAAGGCATTCCACGAATCTGTAACGAGGTGTGAAGTTAAAACAGACTCCTCCAAACAAGAAGCCTAATGGTGCTTCACTCATGAGGGTGGGAATTAAATTGTTGAAGAGAGGAAAATGTGGACGGTCCACAGAGAAGTGAACTGAGGAAATAAATAGGAAATTTCATAAAGGGAGAAAAAGGAGAAGCTGAGAAGCCCTAGACAGATAAATTTGCCAAATGAAATGCGCAAAGGACTGCACTGCAGTATAAATTAGTAATCTGTATAATTTCCTAGTGTCAAGCTTTCTGGTTGGCCTTTGATTATTTCTAATGTTACAATTTATGGATAAATAACTTCATTTGTACAGTGGTAAACTGACAGATAATTTCTGACTAAAACTGAATTTTAACTCATTCAGGTTATCCCGGTCTCAGTGCATCTCTGCTGGATGCAGTGCACTGTCTGACACCGTTTGCTTTGGAGCGCCGGTGTACATGTGTGAATTTAAACCTCGGTATTTACTTGTGTTCATCTGTGGGATTTGATTGATGTGACATAAAAACGGATGAATAACATAAGGGATTCTTTGCAGACTCATGACAAATTCTAAATGGTTCTCTGTGTAACACAGAACATCCCTTACTGTGTTTTTCTTCTGAATCCTCAGTTTCACATGCTTTCATGGAATTATTTTTGTTTCTCACCATCAAGTAATAAATGCTAAACTGTTTAAACTTGCACTTGCACCAAACAGTTAACTTGTGCTATTACTGAACTTTCTGCTTTCTTACATAAATTAAGATTTTGCCAGGTGGTGTAAGAATTCAGAAATAAATATTTATTTCCACCTTTATGTTGTGCGATGTTCCTTTCTGTCATTTCAGGTGTCTCCACTCATTTCATTTCCATCACGCTGAAAGTGCAATGTTTAACTGAAAAATGTGCTCTGAAATTGTATGGTTTGCTAAAACAGCGGCTCAAACAGAAAAATGCCTCAGCCCTTCAAAATGTTACGATACATGTTCCCCAAAGAGGATTTCTTCTTGCATTGTAGCGTAGCAAGCAAAACTGATGTAATGGAAAGAGGTGGAAAGAGACTTCATAAGGTGTGCTCAGAAAAGCTTAGTCATCTCTAGTAAGAGCTTCACAAGGTACAGCTTGAAAGCATATTAGTTTTCCCACGGAGACTGCATTTATATTACACTCAATATTTTTTCAATGTGTTATGAAGTTAAATTTCTCTATCAGATGACTGGCATCTGTTGGTATTTGTGGAATCATTAACAATTATGGAATCATTATAATTAAATTTATATATAAATGAATAATCATAATTAAAAATAATTAAAAAATTAGGGAATCATTAATAGATAACAAGGGAAATACTGTCCTGGTGTTCCTGTGTGTGCTCTGGGTAACAGCCTAAGTATCCTAGCAACACAAAAAGAGCTTTAGTAACTGGAAATCAGATGTTTCATATGCAGTGTGTGAACTAATTTTGCATCTGTGATGTTGGCCAAAAACCAGAGCTCGCTGATGATTCTCGAGGGTCTCCTTTATGTGGTTTTGAGAAAATGTGTAAGATGAGTTTCTGGCCTTCACTCGCATGCCGCATAGTTACTATACCGAAGGCTTGTCTTCTTGTTTGTTCCTGTGTATATATTACAAATTGACTGTACATAGTGATGTAAGGATGTTTTAAAATGGGGTTTCTGATTCTTCACTGATTTCTCACTTAGAAAATTCTGAAATAAAGGTGCTCTATTCCTTCTTATTTCCTTTTGAATAAAAGTCAAATGGACTACCAGCCTCCTCTGAGGTATTTCTAACAAGAGAAACAGATCTCACAGTTGAAAAACTGTATCAGATAACTACTGCCCTTTTGAAGACTGAGAAAGCATGCAAGATATTTACCTTGCATGTTTCTATGCAGGTCAGCTGCCCCCTCTGCCTTTTCGCTCATCTTAATATTAGGGCATCTGCCTATTAAGAAGCTGCTCAGGTTCCGATTGCTGCAAAAGCCTGGGAGTTAGAATATGCTTCCCATTGGAGAGCTGCCTGGGGACATACATCCTACAGCATCGAAGCACTTGGATATCTTCCATGTTTCCTGGGCACTATCATTTAATAGTTATTCAAGGGCAGTATGAATATGAGACCTTCAAAGAGTGAGTAACTATAGAGATGTGACACGAGTGAATCAGAGAGTGACAGTGCTACTGGACAGCCCCAATTTTCATGAACTTCTTCTCCATGGCCTCTCAAGTTACTATTAAAAGCTTGCTTCACATAGTAAACTATTAAGAAATGCCATTTTAAAAAGAAGAGAAGAGACAGGAATCACAGTAATATTTCCTACCAAAGCTTCTTAGTGTTAATTGTCAAGAAATGGGTGATCCAAAGTATGTACAAAAGGAATCTCAGGTCCCAGGAGAGTGGCACATTTCATCAATGAAACTCTTCTTGCTCTGTTTTGTTAAGTCAAATCTGCTGTGGAAATTTGGGTTTGAGCTGCAGGTTTTCTTATGATTTCCATATCTGATTTGTGTTGAGGTTTGTTTTTGTTGTTTTGTTTTTAAGCATGGGGTGTTAACAGTAATGAGTACAAGAGTGTTTAATCAAAACTTCTTATATCATAGTCAGTGAGGAAGGAATACAG
The DNA here is from genome assembly GCA_035772895.1 of Perdix hodgsoniae. Lineage (NCBI taxonomy): Eukaryota > Metazoa > Chordata > Aves > Galliformes > Phasianidae > Perdix > Perdix hodgsoniae. Next base: position 2,884,487 of record JAPSGF010000046.1, on the reverse strand, counting down.
AATATGGGGAGTCTATGCCAAAAATCACCCTTATTTGCACTCTTAAAGTGGCTGAGCAGAATTGTTTGCAGGAGCTACATCACTGTGACCTCCTAGCACACTGTCATTAAGTGGAATCCAATTGTTTTCTAAATAACTAATTCTTCTAAGAGCATATCACCTGACTCCCCAGTCCTTCCTTTGTATGAAGGAAACGGATTTGGTATTCTGAGAGAGAACGAGCAAGAAGGCCTCCAGATAGGAAAATTCTTTGTTTTTCCCCTACTGATTTCCTTGTCCTCCACAAATTGCTCCTAAGGCTCTGGTAGAATCTTTCTTTCTTTTCTCTAAAGCAGTGCTCTGTTACAGTGTTCTGCTACTTTCACAAATGTAAACCCACAGTCTGAGCATTATCTCAGCTGCTATGTTTGGGCTAAGGATCTGGTTACAAAACAAGTATTTTGGATGGAAGGGGAGGGTGCTAATGAACACTCAAAAGAAGTGCAGGAAAATTGTCTTTAATATAACTCAAAATAAGCAGAAACAGATTTTGACTTTTACTCCAGAGTAGCGGTAGGGTATTAGGGTTTTTGTTTGTTTGTTTTTGTCGGTTTTGCGATAGCTTCTTAGGTGGCTATACATGACATAAATGTTTTTCTGTTTTAAAGTATTTCTGTTTTTAAGGTAATTTGAATCAATTTTCTCCACTTTACCTTTAAATCACGTTCCATAACAGCAGTCTAGCATGACTAAACTGACAAACAAAGACTACCCTTTATCTCTCAGTTACCCAAGTGGACATGTAGGTAACCAATTCATCATTCATGAGCTAGGAATAGCACTGATTTACAGTCTGTGACCCAGGGAATGTATTCTCACAGCTAGTGATCATTTTAAAAGATTTTTGAGATCTGAACCTACGCTCTACCCGGTTTTCTCAATTTATATTAGACTGCACTCTTTTTAGTATTATATCAAAGTTGCACTATTTTATTATTATTTTTTTAGAAAATCCTGCTAAGATTGTTTTCCTCCCCTTTGTCCCCTCCCAGTAATGGATATTGGTATCTGTACTGGGTTTTTTGGAAGGAAGGAGAGCAGCAAGAGAGATCTCTGTGAGATATTAGGATGCCTGCGATTATTACAATTAGTTTCATCCCACTCTGCACTGGACCTGTCCCAGGACCTAGATGATTTCATTAGCAGAGCTGTTGGTGGAAAGAAATTAAGGGATTTAAGAAAGGACTGCACAGGGATACAAAGCGAATGGGAAAGAGCAGAGGAGAATTGTGAAGGTCAGAGAAGGATGCGTTATGCAGAGGAACAGGGAACCCATGCACACGTAACTCACCCAAGAGGAGTTACTTCACCAAAGGGACTGCTGCCCACAGATGAGCCCGTACTGGAGCAGGTACGCCCCAAAGAGATGGCAGCGTACAGGAGGCCTATGCTGGAGCAAAGGAAAGGAGCAAGAAGGAAGGAATAGCAGAGAGAAACCACAACGTAATCCTTTGCTGTCTATTCCACCTCAGAAGGGTCTGAGCATAACTCGTAGCAATACTAGCGAGGTCCTTAGTGAGAAGTTAAGCCCAGGAAAGTTGAAGAAGAAAAGTGTTTTCCCAAAGCATATAATTATTTTTCTTATTATTTCTTACTACTCAAATCAGCAGTTATTTATTTTAATGGACAGTCAATTAATTTTCCCTAGCCAAGTCTGTTTTTCTCACAACAGAACTGGTAAGCGATCTCCTCGTTCTTTTGTTGCCCAGAGATTTTTAGATTCAGTTCCCAATGAAGAGGGGCACCGAGAGAACAGCTGGGCGGGAGCGCACCTGTTAGCCCCAGCCAACTCACCGCAGCATCAGCGCAGACACTCAGCCACTTCACTGGAAAGAAATAGAGCATCCAATGTAGCTTTGAGCTTTGCTCCAGTCACGATTGAAGCCAGTTCACTTTTAGGTACCGACGGTCAGAATGGAACCACACATCTCGTCGTCTGTCTCCACTAGAGTGAGAAATAGGTAGCAGTTAAATAGGGAATTCTTCTAACTTAGTTTAGAATAATATTTTGAATTTGACTGAAGCAGTACAAAAGTGGCAGCCTAGAAATGAGAAACTTTTATTTCCCATCACTGAGAGAATCAATTTGCGTAAAGGAATAAATCAAGAAGACAGTAAGCATTCGGTAGCTGGGAATACTTATTCACTTGCAATTAATCTAGAAATTATTTCACGCTGAAGCCAGAGGATATGACTTATGCCATAACCGAAAACTTTCTGTTGTGCATCAGTGACGCGACCAACGTGATATGAAGTACCCTGTGTAGCTTAACTTGACAATAGAGAAGGTGAGTTTATTGGTAAATTTCTTTTGTGCAGTTTTCTTGTTTAGTTTGAGTGCTTAATTTGGTCCTTTTACCAACTCTGGAGTTGCATTTCATGGCAGGTTTGTGGTCTTTTATTACTTGTTAGAAGGTTTGTTAGAAAAAGTTAGTTAATAAATTGTATGTGAGTTCAGCATTGTGATCACTAACTTGAACATGTAGACTTGCTGGGGACGTGAAAATCGCCAGAGATACCGATGCATCGCTTGAACGATGAACACCGTTCCAAAGCTGAATAAAATTTTATTGAAAGCACACCGGATCAAAACCATGTCAGCATTCCGCTCTCAACTTAGGAACGGCTTACGACGTTGTATCTCTATGCAATCATACGTTGTGAACGTTAAACAGGAAAAAATTGTCTCAGCCTCAGTTGATCCGTTTCTATCATAGAGTGGCTCAGGTGGTAAAAGACCTTGAAGATCACCTGGTTCAAACACATCTACCACGGGCAGGGCCGCCACCCACTCGATCGGGGTGCCCAGAGCTACATCTGACCCTGGAACGCCTCCAGAGACAGGGCCATCGTGACATCTCCGGGCATCCTGTGCTGGCACGTCGCCATCCCAAGTAAAAAATTCCTGCCTCCTAATATCTATCCTGAATCTCTCCTCCCTTTGTTTAAAGCCATTCCACTTGTCCCATCACTATCAGGCTGTAGCAGAAATGCTCAGTCACAGCTGGAGCTGGTGATTGAGCACCTGGCAGGTAGGCGGGGCCATTCCAGGAGAGCTCAGGTGCAAGCAATGCAATTGAGTGACAGGAAGGGGTGGAACCAGGATCCACCCCTTCCCAGGCCTCATTTAAGGGCTGGCAGCGGAGCTGAGTGCTCCTTGTTGGAGATCCTGGCTTCCCAGAAGCATTCTGAAGGTAAACAGCTTCTTTTCTTTTTTTCTGCATCTGTGGCAGCTCCTACGTTTGGGCTTGTCCTCATTTGTTGCAGCCTAGGACTTTGCTACTCTGCTGTTGTCGCTGTAATTTCAATCATGTTTAGCATTATGCAGACCACATACAAAGCTGGTCTCCCTCCTGTTTGTAACCTTCCTTCAAGTGCTGAAAGCCCCCAGTGAGGCCTTTTCTTCTCCAAGATTCTTAAAAATGGATATGTGATGTTTCTCTAATCACTGGGGAGTTGCCTGACGAGCATGACTTATCAAGTATGATGGAAAGCAGCATGGCCATTGCATCAGGTGGTTCCTTGGGGACTATGGGATGCATGTTATGGGGCCTGATGGACTTGAGCAGCGGGAGGGATTTTACTGCCACAGCCCCCACCCAGGAGTTCAGGGACAGGAGAGATATGGAGAGCCAGACCCCAGCAAAGACTGAAGTGAAGAACTTGCTGAGTGCCTCAGCCTTACCTATGTATGTTATTGTTTTTTCTCTTTGTGGCTTATAGGAGGGAGTAAGCTTTCCTTGGACTTTCTCTTCTGAGCACTGTACCTGTGGAAATCCCTTCTTGTTGTTTTTTTTTTAAATTTACTACCAAGTTCAGTTACATCTGTGTTAGTTGATTTGTGGAAAGCATTCTTCCCAGGCAAGATGTTCCACTTTCTCCTGCCTTTACTTTCTCTTTCTTTTCCCCCCGTTTTTTCCCCTGGCCGATCCTTGATCTGTTGTGTCATGGTTTCCTGTCTTCTGCGCCCAGTTTCTACTGCTGGGGGCTGGAGAACTCTCATGCTCTCAGAAAGGCATCCTTAAGGAGTCCCTTTTATGCTCTTTTTTAATTCAGCATTTGAGAATACATATGTGTATATATATATTTTTTTCTTAAATTCCTGTCTATTTTTGCAGGTTGGCCTTCTTAATGGTTTGAATGTTGCGTGAGATAAGTTAAAATGACACTACTCCGAGCACAGAATGTACTGAGATGTTAATGAATTGGGCTGCATAAAAGGGTATTTTCTTATTTTTTTTAGGAAAATTAGTAGAATAGTCTGAGTTGGAGCACTGTCATTGCGAACTCCCACACAGAAATCGGATGCGTTGGAAAGCAGCCAGTTCCTGGGGATATGGCAATTAAACTTCTTTTAAGAGGTCGATGACTGGCCTGCCTGGGAACTGAGCAAATTCTTCCTGCAGCTTTTCTAAGCAAGACCTCGAATTTTGCCTTCTGCATTAGCGTAAATAGTTGAGAAGAGGGTTCAGTAAGTCAGACCGTGACTTCAGGCACGTGCTCTTATGTTTGATGATCTTGCTGCGCCATACTACCATTAGAAACAGAACAAGAAAAAAGCCTGTCAGCCCACCCATCTTCACAGCTCTCTTCCCCAGCTGTAGCAACGGTGAGCTCAGTATTCCTCCTCAGAGTTAGTCTCATTGTGGAGCGCTTTTGTTAGGCTAGTGAAGTTTGTGGGATCTCATCTGTGGGGAAACATTGAGAAGGATATGAGAGGGATTCCACTTCCCTCCAGGAAGCAGTTCTGCCTGACCTCTCAAGGCCGGCATGTCTGGGCGGCTTATACTGTAAGCAGTGAGATTTGCATGACTGGGGAGCACAGTTGAAGGCAATTCAACTGTGGGAAGGGGTGGAGCCAGGCTCTACCCCTCTTTAGACCCCACTTAAGGGTTGACTGCCACTGAGGAAGGATCTCTTTCAGGAGATTCCTCCTTTGCAGTTGTTTCATGAGCTTAGGACTTTGGGTGCGTGCGAGCAATTTTCTTTTTGTGACAACTTCTCATTTGCCTCTCAGTGCAGTTAGGAAGGTGAAATCTGAAACCTTAGTCTTTCCTCTTCCTCCTTCTATGGCTGTTTTTTGTTGGTGTATCAAATACTTAAGGACCTACAAACTACTGAGAGGATAAAACAGGTAAAGGAGTTTAAAAGCCCTCCTATTGTTCTTGCACAGTTCTTTTTTTGTCTTTTTTCAAGTAAAAAAAAACTTCCCTTAGTTTGACATTCATTGTGTAGGGTTGGGAGGGATTTATTTTCTCAGCTTGGTAACCTGAGTTGGTGCAGAAGGGAGATGACTATGGACAATTACCACAAGCAAGCACAGAAAATGGAAAAAGATCTTCCACCTATGCTGTGTGATGAGGGAGTGGTGATCTATAGAAACAAGGGCAGCACAAAGGTTCTTTTTTTTAATTGCTTGTGGTCAAACGCTGTTTTCTGTTGTGAAGCTCATGTGAACTAAGGATTACTGCTTTTGATCATAAAAGTGGGGAAGAAAATCCTGCTTTTTCTTCACTGATGGAGGAATACACTCATACTGCCGGGCCCTCTAGCCCAAGTGAGGGTAAAGGGATTAGAACTCTGTAATGAAAGATGTTATCAAGTCCTCCTCCCAATGCAGGCACAAAGGAAATATCTTTAAATCACCAAAAGGTGTTTTTTTTCTTCATAGCTTTAGGTTTTATAACTGCAAACTGTCCTTCTTGCTCAGCCATTCTGGATCGTAACAGTGAGATACCATGCCGGTATGATGAATAGTAATGACTTGGATTGGAACAGTTAAAAATATCCAACTTTTTGGAGAAAATGTTTATTTGTAGCTATGAATTTATTACTGATTTATTATGTATTTCATACAGATACAGATCTATTACAGATATTATTCCAGTTATCTAAGATCCAGAAGGATGTTTCCATTAACTGTATCTGTCTACATCCCGATTCAATAATTTCAGTACCTTCTGTTTAACTGTTCCTACAAGAGGAGGTAGAGGCTGGAGATGAAGAAAGACTTAACAGAAGGGGAGATGAAATAGCAGAACAGTCTTCCCTGAGGTAGGAGTTACAGCCCAGCACTGACAGATCACAAAGCATTCAAATGCTGGTCTCAGCCCCAGCAGTCAGTCTGGGCAGCTGCACACAAAGCTAAGGCATTGCAAGTCCCTTCTTATCAAGTATGCTTTCCAATTCTATAAAAAAAGACATTTCACTGAATTTGTATACCTGCATCTTCATAAACTGTTCCTCTCATCTCAGTAATATACATTAGACATCCCTATGGAAAAAATAAGCCTCCATTCATCACAAGGAGGGACACCTCAAGCACCTGCCAACATCTTGAACATGTGTATAAAATAACCTAATAACTCACTGAAACTCCACTGAAGTTGTTAAGAAAGCAGCATCACACTTAACTCCGTGAACTACATTTTCTATCTTGAAATGGCAGAATTGGATCATTAACTGATTAAAAATGAAGCCATTAGTAATTGCAGACTCTTCATAAACTACACTGCAATATATTGCAGTATACTACACACAAACATTCAATGCTTAAGCAGAACCCCAACAGCGGTGCCACTGCTTTTACTGAAAAGCTCAACGCAGATCATGATGTATTTGTACAGTTAGTGTTAGAAGAATTCAGCCCCAGTGTGAGATGAAGGTTTACAGAAACTAACTTACCAAGACTCAATATGAAGGGTTTTAGTGAAGCACTAGCTCATGTTATCTAGTAAGAAACCAGAGATAGTTCTCATTGAACTTAGCTTACAAATGGAAAGCAGAAGTTGTTTGTTTTTGCAAGGCACTCGCTGCCACTCTGCTTTTGGGATGGCACACCTACCTGGGAGCTCCAGGAGCTCTACTGAGCTCAAGAAATGCTCATCTCTGGAAATCTCTGCCATAATACAAACAATGGTAACATAACTGGCCCTTTCAATCAGTGAGTAAAGCAAGTCTAACACACTGCACTTCCACAGTAGTGAACTTGTAAAAATATTTGTTATTGATTTAATTGCATGTTCTGAAAAAAAATTACATTGTTAAATAGTTGATTGCTTAAAGGACTTTTCTCCCTTCTTGTCTTCCCCAAGGTAAATAACATCAGCAAAGGAGCAATGCTCAAGCACAGAAACAGACGGTGCATCCTTGGATTCTTTTGCAGTAAGTGAGGATTTACTGTTGTTTTAAGTCAGAGACAGACAGATATCCACTTCACCACAAAAACTTGAGTTACCTAAGCTTAGCTGTTCCATTTTAGTGCAGATGTTCATAGGCATCCCAGTTCCCACATCCAACATAGAGCATTTGCACCTGCAGCTGAAAAGGCCTTAAAGTCCTTAAAAGGCCATAAGCCATTAATTCCTCTACAAAAAGGCACATAGCACCTGCTTCCCACCCCACAGAAGCAAACTGAGTTACCAGTATTTTGAGGACACACGCTGAAATAAGAACAGAATTATATCTAAAAGATCTTCGCTCTAGTTTTGCTTGAGCAAGAAGTAAAAGACACCTCCCTTAATAAGGGAGACCTAGCTTTTCACTATTTAAATTTAGATATTAAGTCATCTGTCTGGCAATTTTAATGCAGCACATTTTACAGGAGGCATGCTCTTCAATACTGAGTTAAACCTTACACACAGAGATAGATTTATGCATTATTTAATAAAGTTACAGTTATTAGATAGCTCACAAATGCAGCTTTCACAAGCATTTCCTTTTATTTCCCCATTACACTTCCCCCCCAAAATGAGGCGGCAAAAGAGTCAGAGAGCAGAGCAGCAGCTTTCCTCCTTCCTAACCATCTCAGCCTATTTAGCTTGCTGATACTGTAAACCATACTGTAAATCTATAGCAGACAAGATACATACACCACAGGTGCATTTCACCTCCAGCCACTTAGCCATACCCTTTTGAAAGGGAAATTCCCCCCACACCCTGGGCACAGTAAATTAGCACACAGAGCAAGAAATTTCTTAAGTCACAGAGCAAGAGTTGTTTCAGAGCTTTACCTGAGGTTTAAAATAAACTGAGTTTTCTCCTTCAGCAGGACCCAGCTCCTCCACACTCTATTTCCTGCCTTCAGGACCAGAAGCAACACCACAAAGTAGCCACCACCCCCCAGGAACCACTCCAGGACCCACAGAAGAACTCCTTCACCAAGGAGGGGCTCCCCCCACTCAGGGGAGTCCCCTTCACCAAGGAGGGGCTCCCCCCACCCCCCCCACTCAGGGGGATTCCTCCTCACCATGGAGGGGCTCCCCCCCTCAGCCCCTCCCAGGGCTGCCACACTCCAGCCAGAGACAGAAAAAAATCCGTTACTGACCTGCACCCAACCCTCCCACCCTAAAAAAATAATCTCTCTGAGATAGTGCAAACCCCAGCCAACAGCCCCATGCCAGAGGGGGAAAGGGCACAGCCCACTCTCTGTGGGCTGCACCCTTTCCCCCCTCTCTCCAAACTACAAGCCCACCACCCCCCAGGACATCAAACCATACCTACCCACCAGCTCGAGACCTTCCTCTCAGGGCAACAGGATCTAAGGGAAGAAAGGAGCACTGCACCTCACCAACTGAAACTCCTGCAGGCAGCACTTTTCATTCTCCATCAAGCCCACTCCTGCAGGAGTGGAGATGCCTCACCTTCAAACACAAAGAAATTCCATCACACAGTTCAGGGACAAAAGGGCACAGCTCACCTCACTCCAGAGTCACACCAAGGGGATGCTGGCTCTGAACCCACAGGAGGAACTCCGCAAACTGCTTCTGAAGCACCACAGGATGGGCAGAGGGCTCACAATCCCAGGCTGATCCTCACTGCTGAATGCTCCAGTGTGGCACTCACCCTGTAATAAAATCATCCAGGGAAACAGACTCCACAACATCTCAAAGCAGCTTATTCCATCAGTCAAATCATTCCTCCTGTTCATAAAGCATTTCCAGTATTCCACTTTGTGAACACTGCCCCCATTCTGCCACACCTCCCAACAGCATCCAAACAAACCCATCAACTGCACTCCTACACTTAGATACTAACATGATATTCCACTGTCATCTAATCAGATCATCACAACACAGAAAGCTACCAGCTCAGTCTGACATCACTTCCCCTTGCTGAATCCACCATAAGTGCTCTTTAGAAATAGAGCAATCTGTCCCATCACAATGCCAGGGAGGGAGGTGAGACTGACCAACCTAGAGTTGCACAGGCCATCCTTCTCACCCTTAATGAAGACTGCAGTGACATTAGCTCTCCATCAGTCCTCAGGCACCCTTCCTATAGGAAAGTAGAAAGAACAATAGAGAGCTCTTTGGCAGTCACTTCTGCCAGCTCCCTTGGCACACATAGGCATATCCAATTGGGATTTACAGATTTGCAGGCATCAATTTCACCTAAATGATTTTTCAACAGCTCCCTTTTGAGCGTGGAGAGGTTCTCTCTCCTAAACGACTCTTTCATCTGATATTCCCAGTGACTGCCAAAGCAGAGAAGGCATCTGGCACCTCTACTTTCTCACATGCACTATTTTACAAGGTGGAGGGCCCCAGTAACTGCAGACCCACACATTCCCTACTCACTGTTTGCAAGTTTGTCAACAGCTAAACTTTAGTTAGCCTTCACCTCCCTCCCCAAAGGTGATACTAAGGGGGCCTTAACCTCCTTTTTTCTCTTCAAGTTTATCTATGACCTCCTCATTTGCCCATGCAGGTCTCCTGCCACTGCTTCTCTACTTCTTACCCTTAAGGATGCACTCTCCTGCATGCAAAAGGAAGTTATGCATCAGAGTTGAGAACAGCAGGCAGGAACCTGTCCACTGCTCTAACCCAAGGAATACCTCTAAGGAGGTGGTCCTTTAAGAGGACAAAGTTGGTTCCCTTAAGGTCTGGTGTTTCAGTCCCATTTACTGCTTTCCACCTTCCACATGAGACCCTAAACCTCACCTGCTCATAACTGCTGCACTTGTTGCTGCCCCAGTCTTCACACCCCCAACTGGCCCCTCCTCCAAACAAACTATAAGATCCAGCAGCACCTCTCTTCCGTCACCCCTGTCAGAAAATTTATCATTGACACCTACCTTCTGGCCTGGTCACTGACAGGAACCTTCTGGAATGAGGTATACCTGGCAGCTCTGCTTTACTAACAGCTGGTGGGATGGTCCAAGTCTACTGTGAAAACTCATGGCCATACACATGAGGTTGTTGTCAGCTGTGTGCAGAAGATCTTATCAGCTTCCTCTCCTGTAACTAACACAGCCAGTTATGTTACCCACATTTATTACCTCTTGAGCCCCACATGCCACTGCACCCCTAGTTATTCTTTCACTCCTAGGCAGAGCTCCATACATTCCAGTCCACCCTTAGGAAGAGCAACTCCACCACCTCACCTGTCTGTCTCTCCTAAAAAGAGCATGCCATCCACAACAGCATTCCACTCGTGCAAGCTGTCCCACTGCGTCTCCATGATGGGAACGAAATTACACCCCTGAAATTACACATGGCAGGGGGCAGAATAGAAATACATGGTCTCATCCTGCTCGTTCCCACCGCTGGAAGAGGGAGAGGCTGAAGTATCTGCAAAACCCGGCTCTCCTAAAAAGGCCACGTGGAAGCCCGGCGACAGCGCCGTGCCGAACCCGAACAAACAGATGCAGCCGAGCGGCAGCCCTCCACGAACCTCGGGAGAGAGCTTACCTAGCGACTCCCAAATACTCACCGCTTCCACATTCTCACCGGTTCGGGATGACGAGAGGTTCCGCTGCAGCCCTCGCTCAGCCTGCAATAGGAGAAAACTTACTCCATCAGCCCCTTTGCGTTGCTTCTTACTCCCAGCAGCACCGAGGCTACAGGAATACGGCCCCGTCCCGCTAGCTCCCAACCATGATTGCGTGAGGAACTGAAGCACCTACTATAAAGCCCTAGGACTCAGAGAGCCCTCCGAAAACGCGCCGGCAGGCGGGCTGTGACGGCTCCGAAAAGCCGGGGAGCTCGGCGGGAGCCCCGCGACGACCCCCAATACAGCGCGGCGAGAACCCGGCGGCCTCCTGCTGCGGGCGGACGGCTCCGAACTGCTCGCCGGTTCGGGCTGATGCTCACCGCGAGACATCTCGCTGCCGCCTGAAACAAAACAGCACAGAGAGAAGATTACACAGAATCCAAAGCTCTCACTTCAAAAGCAGCCCCGGCGGCGCCAGGAGCAGACGAAGGAGCGGACTCCGCTCTGGCTCCCGCGAGCATTGAACCCCAGCAGCTCTCGTAGCTCCCGGCAGCCTCCGGAGGAGCTTAAAAGGCGTTGGGGCGGTCCCGCCCCGGGCTGCCGACGAGGCGCAGCTGTGCCCGGTCGGCCGCGTTTCCGCTGCACCTGGGGGTCGTTGCCTCGTTAGCGCCGGCCGGGGATCCTGACAGTTAGACATGCGGATTCCAGATCTGAATTCGGGTCTTAAATTGCACTTTCAATTAAAGTTTGTTATGCGCTTCTCCCCACCTCGCCGTGGAATTCATTAATAAGTTAAATATTTGTGCTTAATTCAAAAGGATCGCTTTGCATCTGACCTGACGCCCTTCCAAAGAACTGCCCTTCCAAATCACTGCCACAGGGAACTTCCAGTTTTGAACTGGCTGAAGGATGGTGTGAAAGCACTTCACAGCTCTTTGAGAGAGCTCTTCACCAGACTCTCAGAAAATGCCTCACCTCACTTATCTGATTGTCTGACGGGCAGAAGATAGGAGGAACTGAACTTTGAGTTACAATCAGTTGTATGCAAAGGATGAGTTGAAAAGAGTCCCTCTGGCTCTGCAGTCGGAATAAGGTCTTGGGGGATATGCGGCCATTAAACACTTGTAAGAGCTACTGCCCAAAACTAAAACTTGGCCCAGGTGGCCAAGAAGGCCAATGGCATCCTGGCTTGTATCAGGAATGGTGTGGTGAGCAGGACTAGGGAAGTCATCCCGCTCCTGTACTCCGCACTGGTGAGGCCTCACCTCGAGTACCGCGTTCAGTTTCTGGCACCTCAGTACAGAAAGGACATTGAGGTGCCAGAGCAGGTCCGAAGAAGAGCAACGAGACTTGTGAAGGGCTTGGAGAATACGCCCTGTGAGGAGAGACTGAAGGAACTGGGGCTGTTCAGTCTGAGGAAGAGGAGGCCAAGGGGAGACCTTATTGCTCTCTTCCAGTGTATGAAAGGTGCTTACAGTGAGAGTGGGTACGGTCTCCTCACTGGTGAAAGGTGATAGGGCGAGGGGAAATGGCCTTAAGTTGTGCCAGGACACGTTTAGGTTGGATATCAGGAAAAACTTCTTTACAGAAAGAAGTCTATTCCCGTTAAGCCACTGGAATAGGCTCCCCAGGGAGGTGGTGGAGTCACCATCCCTGAATGTGTTTAAAAACCTTTTGGATGTGGTGCTCAGGGACATGACTTAGAGGGTTGTTAGAGTTAGGGCAGTACGGTTGGGTTGCGGTTGGACTCAATGATCTTTGAGGTCTTTTCCAACCTGAGCGATTCTATGATTCGGTGATTCTAAGTAGCGGTTTGCTAGTTACATGTTCTTTCCTAGCGATACGGAAACAAGGACATCGTGTCTGGTTTCTTCAGCATACAAGAGTGCTCTGATTTTCCAAAAGAAATGGATTGCTGTGGATATCTTCTAGTGCCTGCTGGAATAATGCTTCCTCTATCTTTAAATGCTGCAACCTGTGACCCTAGTTATAATGTCTCACTCTTTCTTTTCGTAACTTCTTTATATTTCAGTCACTTGCAGCTCTTTATCTCTTGTATTTCACTGGAGGGGCACAGCTGATTGGTTTGGTGCAATACGCAACCTCCTGCCCTTTCAGAAGTCAGTGAATTGTCGTTGAAGCTTTTCTATGATATAATTCCAGGGTGCATTTCAAAACTAAATTTGATCATGCTAGCGGTCATTTCTGTGTTTCATTTCCTTCACATGCTACTCTGTCAGATACCACGGTGCCTCTCGCTGCCCCCAGATTCACAGAATTTGTTAGCCTTATGTTGCAACAAATGCAAAAATGGATTCACCTTAATGCTGACCCTTGCCATTAGCTTTCAGACTCAATCCAACCACGAGCGGCTTGGGGTTGTAGTGCTCTTTTATGAGGTTTGCAATCTCTGGCAATAGTTCTCATTTAGCATTTCAGGAACAATTTAGTTAAATGTTCTCAAATATTTAAAATAAACATCTGTTTTTGTGCCACGCGTGATGTGATTTGCATTAAAACCGCACCTACGTGTCTTTGTGAGCAGTTTTTCAGAGTTTACGCATTATTCTTCCTGTGCTGCATCGAAAACATCTTTCAGCGATTTCACAGCAGTCCTAAGAAGGGCAGATTTGATGTCTGCTCTTCTTCAGGCATCTTATTAAAACCCTAATTACGATCGCCATAAAAAGACATGAAAGCATTTCTTAATAGGAGCCAAATACCAAAATCGGCCAGCTATTTCTTATTGGCCTGTTTTCTGTGAACGCATGATGATGATGATGATAATGATTATTAATGAGAATGGACAATACTCTTATTTCAGGTTCCAGTTCATTTGAAGAGATAATATTTTTACAATACGGAACTGCTTTAAGTGAGCTCTGTGGATTGGATCACTGTCTGTCTCACACCACTGACATTCAGCGAGTTGAAATGCCCCAACGTAAGGGCGCTATTTGGTGAAAAATGCGCTACACCTCAAGAGATCTGCCCCTCGATTAGGTCAGATGGGAATGTGAGGCGTGTGGATCGATGGATCGTGTAAATGTTTTATCTTTTCAAAGGCAGGAGAGTAAGTCACAGGGGACTCAAATATCCTGTTTCCATGCATTAAGCCAGTAGCTGACCTAGTTCAAAATTCAAACCTCTTCATCCCAAATGTATATCCTGCTGACTGTTCCACTCTTTCATTATAATGCAAGGCAGAATAATCATACTGTAGATTTTTGTTTGGAACATAAGTTGGCTAAAGAAGCTATCATAAATTTTAGAAAACCTTGTCCTTCAATTCTCTCAGAACTTCACTAATGGGATCATCGCATAACAGCGAGAGAAAGGCAGTAAATATTGATACCTATTTGACTTCTCATACTCGAGACATTCAGATGCTTCTTAGCAAGGCAGATGCTGGAAGCCAATTTGAAATTAATATTTCTATAAGCAAATGACTTTAAATTTGTTCTTTATTCCTCACCAATTTTGCACATGGTTCCAAAGAGAGTGTAATTGAATGAGATGTCTGTCAAATTTTTGCTTTTACAAACTATTAAAGTAACACTGATGGACTGAATCTGCTTCTTCTACTTTCTTTCTCCTGAATATTTGGGATTATTTTCTTGCCTCGTAGCTGTTTGCTTAGAAGTGTTTCAGAACTGTGGCATTTGAGAGGAAGGATCTAGGCATTTGAGAAAGATCCAGTTTTGTCTTTACCGTGGACACATTAGTTTCTGTTGTCACTATGAGTTACCAATATTTCAAGTTTGAGGAGTTGTGGGTTTGTTTGCGTGTAGCTTAACACTGGTATTTGCTCCAGAGCTTATCTCTGCAAACTTGCAGTGCATGAAAGCATTTATTGTATCCATTATAGATGGTTTATGGGCTGGTTTCACCCAGTTCTGTGACTAATGAGGCAGGGGGACCCACAAATCCATGCCCTGGGAAAAGGGGAAAAGGAGAAAGGGTAAGGAGATGGGTCTAAAAACAAAACAGCAGCAACAATCTGAGGAGGAAAGCTAATTTACTAAACATAAGGTATTGGAATGCAAGATAGCACGATACAGAGTCACAGAATTGTAGAGGATGGAAGGGACCACTAGAGAACATCAAGTCCAACCCCCTGCAAAGCAGGCCCCCTACGGCAGGCGATACAATACAACATAATTGGAATTGAAGCTAATAATTCAAATAAAGTGAGAGAGTATCCAAAACCGAAGGCCTTACTTTAATGCTGAAGGTGTGACGGCTAGGGACCACGTACTGCGGAGTCGAGCAGAAAGGGAAAAGGGGACATCTTGTGACCTGTGAACAGTTCTATCTTTAACCTCCCAATGGAAAATGGAAACAGAACAGCAAACTGTCCTCTGGGATATGTAGTTCTTCTCTTCTGAGACAGGTATACCAGGAACTATGGACAATCCACAGATTTGCAGTGTTAACACCCTAACTCCCAGTGCACTACATGATCTCACGATGTGGAATAATGATAACAAAAATCATGAAACCACGACACAGCTCTGGAAATTCCTCATTAACAATGACAAGAAGGGCTAAGTAGAATCTTGACCTTCACGTTTACATTCACACGTGTTAGACATGCTATCACAAGTTCAGAAATGCGCTTAACATAAAATTACTGAAACAAGCTGAAGTTCTCTTCGCTGGTATGTTTTTCATTCGTCAAGCTCAGGACTTCTCTTTACCAGGTCGGTGAGCTTGATCAGTTCCCAAATAAGTTGTTTTAACTATTCAACTCTGCATTTGGACTCACCCACTCAAGTATCTCCCAAGATGTAGAGAAAAAAAAAAAAATGAGAAGCTTGATCACAAGAAGGCTTAGCATTTCATTAAATTCTGCAGATCTAATACCACAGATAGTATAAACTGTATAAAACAACTCATTTCTACCGCCCCATAGACAACAGCAGTATTGGAGTAAAATATAAGTGTTAATTAACTGTTTCTGCTGAATTATCTTACCGCAGCGGGTAGGAAAAACACAAAAGAAAGAAAGGAAAAGTAAAAAACAAACAAAGCCTATTAGTTCTGAACACTATGTAAGCAACAGAAATACATCTGCTATCTCAACTGTATTTTAAACTACAGCACCCCTTCAAGCCCATATTCTGCTTTAGGATCAGCATTATCACAACAGAAGACAGTGGATTAGAGGACAAAGTAAATCAGAAGTGCAGTTTCAGAAGCAATGATCGATCTGTGTCTCTGGGGTTTCAGTTAATTCTGGCATTAATCCCGGGGAAACTCAATCCGCTATCCCATGTGCAAGAGTTCCTGCACAGAAGATCAGGAACAGGGAAATTATGTTCCCAAGTTTCGAGAACACAAACCTCTGAATACATGGCTCGTAGTTCCTTTTAACTCTATCTGCTAGTACGATTTAATAGGTTATTAAAACTAAACTAACTGAAAGTGTAATAAAAAACTACTCTGGGTGTAAGTAGTAAAGCAATTATTTTCTCTCCTGCAATTGTGAAAAGTAGAAAAGTATCCAGCATCTTATAAGCCTGATTTGACTAGCATGCTCAGCAGGATGCACATTACTTGTTTTCCCAAAATTTTGCTACTTCTACACTGTGCTTAGCTTTCTACAGCCATCAGCATTCTTGCCAATATTTAAGTAACTGTGTTATTCAGTGCTGCATGCTGCAGCAATCCACAAGCAGCAATCCACTTCCGTGTTTTCAACAGTTTCCTTAATCACAGGGACAGCCCTGTAAAGCATCCAGTAGAGCATTATTCACTTAGCAATACCGGTTATACGAGAAACAAATCTGTTGCTCACAAAGATAAACTATAAAACCAAAAAATACTTGTTCCTAACTTGAGGATTGGGTTTAGAAATACAGGCTGATTAAGGCCTGCACTCTGAACTCTGAAAGGGAAGCATTATTTCACTTTATTCAGATAGGTTGTAGCAGCCTAGTGTTGTTACGTATGTGTAGAAGCAATACTAGTGGGGATAATACTGGGGGGGGGGGGGGGGGGAAGTAAAATCACCTAGAGGTGGTTTTACTTAGTTTTCAAAGCATTACAAACTAACAATTCACTGCTATTACTAATATAATGCTTAATACATGACAACTCCAAAGGAATTGCTTCCAAAGCAATGTACGGGTAGAAAAACACAAGTCGCTTTTGATAGTAGCAGGCAAACACCTTTCCAACACTTCACCTCTCTTCGTGATAAAAGAATCACGGTCAGAACTGTGACAAACATTTTGAAAACTGGAAGCGTTTCCTACCTCTAGCACCTCAGTATTCCTAGGGGCAGTTTCCTTCTCTGTCGTAATCAAAATGCTCTCCTTGGGCTCTTTTAACTCTGTCACACGTATCATATAATCCATTTCCCAGGCAGCCGCCGGCGGTTTTCCCCACATGGTTTTTCAATGGGTCTCCCATGAAAATGACTTTCAGGAGCCGACCTACTCGTTCAGGACCTTCAGACTGCTTAGGATGTCCTGATAGTTCTGAACTATGTGATTTCTGTGGCCTTAGGGGAACTGTATCATAAAAGGAATATTATAATTAGAATAGAATATAAACATAGTATACATTGTATATAACAACAGCATTATAGCATGTAGGATTTCCATTGGTAATTTGCTATCCAGAACTATTCAAGTAAATACATTCGCAAGCAATATGTTGACAACACAAACATAAAATGAGGCCTTATATACTACCGAGGGAAGAAAAACAGAACAAAACTGAAGACAGCATTTACAGTTTCTCAAAACAAATTTAAAAACCTCAGTGTAAATTGTTTGGCAATTCCCAGAAACATAATCTACCAAAAATTAGAAACTAAAAAAAAAAAACCAAAACAGATCTATGGTTTTGTATTTCAAAGAAAGAGAAATGTTACAGTATAAGAGGCTTTGAATAGATTATAGGGCGCATCATTTGTGTCCAGCTCCTTTTCAAGCTTGCAGTCAGTATTTGATGTTTTCAGAAGTGAAGCAAGAGAGGCCTGTAGTAAACAAGGAGCTTAAGTATTGGTGCTCTTCAACAACGGCATTGAACTTGACACTTTGACTTGAATCTTTGAAGTGTTTCTCATTCCAAGCATATCTTGAAGTGTTGAAAAAACGGGGAAGGAATAAGCTACAGGCACTGGCAGACAAACACTTTCAAGAAACCTGTTGGAAGGGAAGGGGAAAAAATATACGAGAGCTACTCCAAAAGTAATGGCTCCTATTTTATTATGTTGGCTCGTGACATCAGAGGCAAATGTTGGTGGTACGGCAGTAGAGGTTGCACGTTTCTGCTAAGATTCTGTTATATTCTGTTGCTGTGTGACAAATGGCAGCAGAGGGGCAGTCTGAGAGAATGGCATCTGACATGGAAGTGCAAACGAAGCAGAGGGGTGGCTCTGTGCAGAAGTGGCGTCCATGGACATTCACTGATGTTTGCTGAACACTTCTGAAGACCAAGCAGTGGATGTGAGCACAGGGAGGCGGTGTGTGCTGCGTTTCAGCAGTGGCGACAGCGGATCACATCCACTGCAGCAGGTTTGTATGGGCATGGCATGCAGGCTCTTGTTCACAGCTGGTGAAAATGCATAGCTACTGGTGGTGGTTGTGCTGAAAAGAGTTCTTTGTAGCTGGCAATTTTCTGTCTTAAATAATGTCATTGTGCTCTTTATATCTGCTGTAATTTCTGTGGAAGTAAATAGGAGGCACCACTTTCAGAGTGACCTGTGTATATATAAGGAGTAGCAGTTTCTAAAACTGTTATTCTTCTATGAATGGAAGAGCTGCAGAAGGGTGAGACAGGGACACAACTCCCAACTTCATTTACATGATTAATGAGTTGATACTGAAGAAGTAATTTATTCTTCTCTTTTCCACTACATTTTTTTTCTTCCTTTCAACTAATAGAAAAGCCATACTAAGAACCATACAGGGACAGCAGCAGCCCTTCAACTCCAAAATCAATTTTGATTAAAAAAAGAAAAGCCAAGTTTTGTAAGGGTTTCAAAGAGGGAACAATATATATTGTGGAATCTGCTGACTAGGAAGAAGTCGAACCGAAGAGAACCGCAACTTCCCCTCGGTATTCTTAAGAGCTGGCCTGTCTGTTCATTGAAATTACCATATCCCATTTTGAAGAGTTTCTTTCCATTTCCAAGAAATGCCAAGCTTCCCAAGAGGGACAGCTTCATAACAATATTAAGAAAAAATTTCCCATCCTCTTCTGCACATAGAGATGTTGATGTTTTTTCTTTTAATTTAACTTCATAAGGAATGACAATTACATGGATATGGTTTTGCAATATATACTAGAAGCAAAGTTTTACAAGGATTGACACAGACATGGATCTAGATGTAGATTTCATCTGCTTACGCTCTCTCTGGTTAGAAATCACAGTGACATTGCTACCAAATCCATATGAGGAATAAGCAACACCAGAAGGCAGCGCTGCTGCCAGTAACTCACTGCGCGCATATCCAGACAGAAATTTTGTTTTAGCTCACAAGCCCGCCTACAACAATTGCAAATTTGCTAAGAGCATTTTTATTCTACAACTTACAAGAATACAAGAAGACTATTTTCTCTGTAATACCCAAATTACCCAGGGCAGTCAAAAAGAAAGGAACACAGAGCTCACTGTATCTAGAACATACCAGCTTGGTGTTCCAGCACCAGCAGCTTTTACGAGTTGCTCAACTTCTTACGTGATCTGTGCCTATTGATTGCAAAAGATAATTACACAGCTACAGGTTGTCTGCATTGTTTTATAACCCATTTAATATTAACCTTGAACACAGTTTTATCTTTCTCTTCCCCTTTCGTCCACCCCAGCCAGCATTCTGTTTAAATATGGAAAGAGTTATGGAATATGGTTAGTAAAATAGCTAAGAATTTGCTTAGATGAAACTTCAAGAACATGAAAGGAAGAACTGAAAGAAAAGTAAAGTAGCCAAGGAACTTTCCTTGTGAAAATATGCAAAAGACAAACATTTTTAGAAGTAGCGGATGGCTTTGAGTTACACTGTGCTGCATATAACCAAACTCAGCTCACTGTTTATTATTGTGGCATAGCCCTCTCCTATATAACGATAAAAAAAGATTAGGTAGCTCAAAGTATCACGGGTTGGATTTGATCCCCTTCCAACTTAGGATATTCTGTGTCTCTGTGAAATCTATCCGCATAATTCTGATGTTTGAAAAAAGTAGTAAAAAGCTAACAACTGAAATAATATCAGAGAAAGTGCTAAGTCGCAGTTTCTTCCCTTGCTCCCTTGATCTTCAGCACAACTTTTTGAAAATCCTAAAGCCGCCACGTAAATGTAAATGTACGTAAAGGGTTCTTTTTTCCTTTATTCCCCAACTTTTTTGTTGTTGTTGTTGTTTGGTAATGGTCATGGATTTCTTAATTTCAGTGGATAAAAATGGGGGGGGGGGAAACAAAAACAAAATCCTAAAGAATCTAGGATATCATTTGTTCTCCTCTACGTGGACCCCCAATACTTAACTTGCATAGCTCAGCTCTGTCACACTTCAGCTTGGCTTGGCCTGGTTCCATGTCAGAGGGGCAAAACCAAGCTCCCAGAACCTGGATGCTGGCAGAAGACTCTCCAAAAGTAACTGAAACCTGAGCTCTTAACTCTGCTTTTCTGTACAGCCAGCGACACCAGCGACTCCCGGGTGAAGCTCCAGTCACGTATTGGAAGCAGTTCTGCCTCGTGTTGCAGCAGCCCCTCATCAATTATTTAGCTGTTCTACAATTTACCAAAAAAACTGACCAGTACCCTTTAATACAGCCATCCCACAGCACAGTTGTGTCACTTGTGAGAACAGAGTAAGGCATACAGTGTTAAGGACTGTACCCAGTAAGGAAAGGTATGCTCATCTGTGGCCCCGTGGGAATAGAGCTACATCGAATTAAAGGGGCTGGACAGTGAAAATTCAAAGGTCAGAAAAAAGACTGTTGACAGAACCTTGGCTTCGAGAATATAAACTGCCGTACCCATGCAACTCAACTCAGGTGGGCAAAGCCAAACTGCAGTAACGTTTGTTTGAATTAAAAATGGCCTTTGAAAAGACTGGAAATGAATCTAGAAAAAAAGCATATAAGATTATGTTTGTTCTAACTATAACATTCTAAAACTTCCATTTTTCTAAAACATTCCTACAGCTAGTTCCCACTGTTTTTCCCTTCTTCCTCTCTCCTTCTTCCATAAATCTTTTCCAATTTTTTTTTTCCCCCCAGGAAAATGAAGATGTGACAGTGAATCAGGAGAACTCCAACTAAACTTTTCTAACCTTGACCCCTGGGAAACAGGAGTAGCATGCATTCGAGCCATACTTTTTATCTGGTTTTTCATATTTTCAGCTCAGCTGCATTTGTGTTCCCCTTATAAGCACATTTTACCTCTTTCCTTTTTTATAGCAAAATAAGAAGGTACCCAGTCTTTAGTCTGATAGCTCTGGAAACTATTTAATACCAGTGCTGACTCATGAATACACATTTCCTTTTTCACTTGAAGCAAAGAAATTAAATACCACAGAGACTGCTCTACAGCAAAAATCCGAATAAGTTGGGAGTGAAACTGCATTAGGCTGTAACACACTAATACGCTTTCAAGTTTCAGCCAAGCTTTTCTTGCAACTGTGATAAGTGCTGGCATATTCTTCTGGCAAAGTGATGTTAAGTACTTCAGCATGTTTGCATACTTGCTAGGGTAGATGAAAATCTCACTAAAGAAGAAAAAAATGGACTAAGAGTTTGGGGCGGATGGGAGGGAGCACTGCATTCAGAGAATATCTATTCAATTCACTGCTGCATAGCAGAAAGCCCAACTCTATGAAAACTACACAAAAATGAAGAACGGGATCTTTTTTTTTTCATTCCTAACAGTGGATATTTTAAGGTTTTTATTTTACATTTCGTCTGCTTCTCTGAAAACATTTCCCTTTCCCAGCCCTACCCTAATATAAACTGAAAGGCCATGAAAAGCTTAAAAGATATGTCAATTCTTTTGCTACAATAACAGAAAAAAAAAAAAAAATCAAGTAAAAGACTGAAATGTTTTGATGCTTACATATCACAAGTCTTTCAATAAGAATACTTTTCATTTCCCAAGGGAGGAGTTTCCTATGAAAGACCTCACTTCTGATGCTTTCTCAAAATGCCCTGATTGTCAGCATATATGGAACAAATCAAGTTGCTCGTGTTCACCAAAGGAAATTAATACAAAAGTAATAACAGACTTTATTGGTAGTCTTGCCGAGTTAAAGAAGGTGACATGAACATAAAACGAAAAAGGGTTGCATTTCGCAGCAATTTGGAGGTGAGTTCATACCCTTCCTTCATGCTTCTCTGACATCGGTAATTGTCTGAGGAAGGAACAGGATGGTCTGCTGATATGTTACAAAAATAGAAATTTAATACTTACTTTTAAGATAGGTGCTCAGAGCGTATTAAAGGGTTATGTTCAAAGCAAATGCAGCTCAGGAGCCGGGGAGAACAATGCTGACACCAAGTGGAAGAAAATGCTGCTGCAAACTTGAGATGGATCTCACAGCCACAAGTCTTCCGTTTAGGTGCAGTAAATTTTAATAAACATCAGGAGAAGGCTACATAGTCCTCTGAAAGTAGAACTTTGTGTTATCCTATCATGTACACTATATGAATTGAGTCTCTTCCCTGTGTTGTAGCTGGCCTTAGTAAGCAACACAACCACCTGCCATTCTAAACACATCAGATATTTCTCTCCTTTTGAGAGATCGAGAGAATCTCCTTTTCAATCTCTAATCAACATACGGTCTGTAAGTCTGGCTGTGGTAGGAGTTTTCCAGATGCTCTGTTCACAGCAAAACTGAAAACAGGCATTCACAGACTGAGAGGTAACAAAAGTAAATCTCCACCACTGCTTAGTTTGTTTCTGTGCAGCATATCACCTCACAGCGTTTTTCCAATTCAGGAAAGGCATCTGTCAGCAATCAGTTTTAGAAAGACCTTCCCCACTCACATTCTTTACTCCATTATTGAATGGCTGATGTTGATCAATGTCATCAGCTTGTGCAATCACTTGAGCGCTACTTCTGAATTATTCATCGCATTAAAGAATCGTAGGACTTCAATGTAACCAGCTTCCCTCTTCATGTTCAAGTCACTTGTTGAAGTAAAGCACAGCTGAGTGTGCCTCAAAGTCTACAGAACAACCTCCTCCTGCCCCTATTCTCTCGTAGCACAACTTTCACCAGCCAAAGAAAAATAAAAGTAACAATGTCTAGATGTCACATAGATAGTGGCAAAATCCACTAAGTCACAGAAAGGATTTATTAAGTGTGACAGCA
Organism: Perdix hodgsoniae; assembly: GCA_035772895.1. Lineage (NCBI taxonomy): Eukaryota > Metazoa > Chordata > Aves > Galliformes > Phasianidae > Perdix > Perdix hodgsoniae. Next base: position 2,861,411 of record JAPSGF010000046.1, on the reverse strand, counting down.
CTCATCCAGTAATGCAGGAGAAAGCCCAAACAATGCTGAAGCAAACATTAAATGTGTCACGTTCCCTCCACACCTTGTAGTCTGCTAAAAACAGAGAAGAGGCACATTTGTCATTTCAGACTTACAGACCTCCACCACAAAGGCAGGTCTACTGAAAACCATAGGCATGGCTCAGAAATAACATCACACATCACCATATCCCCTCTGCTCTTCACCTTTCAATGGGAAGGCTTTGCCAGTGAAGATCTAGAATGAGTAACGAATATTCCAGCCAACTCCAGTTTGCAAGACTTTTTAAGTCACAACTGCCTAATACAGTGCTTTTTATCAAATCCTTATACTTGCAGTCAGTAAAATATTTTTCTTTGTTTATCCAGAAGAAGAAAACGAAAAAAAAAAAATCACAATATATTACCCATAATTTTTGTGGAGATCCAAGTCCCGCTCTGATTCTCATTGTGTGGCATTTTTAATCCAGTCTTCTGGTTTGGACAGCTCCCAAACACAAACTTAGAACTTAATGTTTAATGTGCCCATGCTTTCACAAAATTTACAGAGGTCAGGAAAAATACTTTTCCTGTGGAATGGGAAGTAATATAAAGAAATCTTTCTATAACATAACAGCAAGCTCTACAGAAGCACTGATAAATCTCTTGGCAGTTCAAGTGCTACACACAGGACTCGCTATGTTCACATCTAAACTCAACTAAAAGTTATCTTTGCAATGCAAAGAACTTACGTGAAAGAAAATAATCAGGATCTGTATCAGTTTAAAGTTAGGAAAAAATGCTAAACTCACAAACATGAATCAGAACTATAAGATTCTATCCATGAAAAATTACACTGACAGAACGCTTTAGTCTAACCTTGGAAGCTTGACTTTACTAAATCATAAGATCACATTTGTTTTGTTTCTGAAAGGCTTCAACTAAATTTCAAAAGCATTATCATGGGATTAGCAAAGGAAAGCATCATTTAAATTATGAGTTGTCCTTGAAATTGAGGACAGTCTACTTGGAAGACTGGAAATCTTTTTTTATGTCAACTTCAACCAAAAAATGAAGCACCGATTTTTCTTTTGCTTTTTTTAAACAAATCGGTTAATGTGGAAACATCCACAACCCTCTTTAAAAAATGCTCAAAACCTGATACTAACAAAACTCTCTAAACCGCAAAGAGCCATCTCAATAAAACCGTAAGTCAAATAGATAAAATCTCCATAAAATATTTAGCTGCAGTAGGCCGACCAACTCAAACCACACTGTACAGTTTCAGAAATCCACTCTGAGGTGTCTGTGGTCTTCCTGAAGGACTGGAAGAGTGTTTAGCTCCCCTCTCCCAGCAATGGCTCTCTGCAGTCCCTTCTCAGTAGGGCTCCACTGTCGCAGAGAATAACTACACAGTCTCTGCAACCTTGCTGATAAAAAGGGAAGCACACATAAAGGTCATAGGAAAAAGAGAAAGCAAGAAATGAGTTATTTCCTCAGGGTTTTAGCTCCTCTTCTAATTGACTGAAGGATGGGATGCAGTGGTACACACACACCCAAAAAGTCATGCCTCTGTTCACTTAGTTCAGGAAGGATTTATCTATCATACTTCAGTACAGAGCTGAGATATGAAAAAGCACTCTAGAACTCCATGCAAAATAAATAAATAAATAGGTAAATAAATAAATAATCCAGTCATTTCTTAATCCAGAACAAAAGATTTGGAAATGATGATGACAAAGAGTATGACAAATCACTACTAGCAAGGTTTGATTTATAATTTAATTAGCTTCCATGGCGTAATCTTCTACAAAAAGCACACCCCAACAACAATAAAAAGATCCCTCAAATTAAAAAGCTGAAAATGCAAACATCAGTGTAACTGCTTCAAGTTACTTCAGGAGAAACAGCCAATAAAAGCAAGTTTCATTTCCAGGAAGCAACGAGAGATCTGAGCCACGTTTGCCATTTCACTTTTTGCTTGCTTTGCTGGAACTAGTTCATGCACGTTGACCATGTTTACTTTGTAAACCTAACTTTCATGTTTCTCATTTAGTGGACTTTTAGCAATTGTTATATTATGAAAGATGAAGAGTACCTATCCAATATGCTGAATTTCCTGCCAGAAATTACAAAAGCAAGATCAACCACAGAATTCTGAATTCCCTTCTCACCACAGATGGGATTTCTTTCATAAGCTTACCTCAGAGCAGGAGAGTGCCTCATGGCTATGCTTCATCTGGGCTTTTATTAAAGAACTTGAAAGGACTTTTTTCACAATACTTCTTTCCCACATCACCACAAGCCCAGACAGACTGACATTCTGCAGAATTACAGGGAGTGAAGTTCCTTCTAAAACACTCACTGAAACAGAACGCCAAGTCTCTTGGCTTTTCCAATGCATTTCCAATTTCCTCTTGCTACTGTAAAAATACATAGTTATTGTGAGTAGAAGCATATACAGTTGGATGGTCTTGCACACTCATTTGAGTACATGTTTCAGGGATTCTCAAAGACAGCAGTGACATAGGAGAATATGACGGAAGGTAGAAGTGTGTGATGTGAATTGACTAGAGTTTTAGATTTGGAATCATTTCATGAATGTCCTTGCACTGCTGTCTTCTGTTATCTGCAGCTATGATTATACAGAATTTTTCAGGATTTTTTTTTATAGAGAGCTGTTCCAAGAAGTATGACAGTCCCAATATTCTCCTTGCAGATATAGAACATGCTCTACATATGAACTGTGACTTAGCATTATAAAAGTCTGCTGATTTTTCCTTAACATAGAAAATTAAGAACGAAGTCAAAAAGAAAGAAGTCAGAAATGTGAGACTCGTGAGCTTCAATTACATACAATTTAAATCTATTTAATAATACTCAACATGATCTGTTACCCTTCCAATCATCTAGGCATGACCTGCAAGGATTTGTGGTAACTTCATGGTGTAGTATGAGACTGCAGGGCTTACTGCTACATTCCCTCCAGTCATTTTCTAAAAAAATCAACTTCAAATTAAGCAGTGATGATACGTGACATCACAAACTGAAAACAGAACTTATACTGACCCTCCCCCTAAAGCAACAATAGTACATCAAGGTTCTTCCACCAGGAGATTTTTGGCAAATGAGGCCAACAAGAAATCAAAGTACTAAAATTCTTTTAAAGAAGAACATGTCGCCCAAGGAGAATCTGAGACAAATTCAGCAACATATGGAAAGATGAAATGGGTTTCACCCTTCTGTATTTGCTCCCCTGACTCACCAACATATAGCGACACAGTATAAAGAGTTTCAGCAGAGGAAAAATTCAGTGGCTTTGATCTAACAAAGTTCTGCAGTAAGATATTTAAAATGGAAAACGACAGAATTCTATTCTTGACTCTGTTCTTATACTATTACATTTGCTTTTTTTTTTTTTTTTTTCAAAAATTAGAATTTTAACTTCTGTTTCCCCTCTAGCTTATGCATATGATGAATAAGTATTCACAGTACTGGCAAGTAGCTGTGGTCAGTACTTAAACTACATATAAAGTAAATTATTTCCACCTGTAGCTTATAACTCAGTGAAGCACTTTTGATTCCTTGCTGAATCAGTTCACGTAACTTTCTTACCTGGAGGCCATCTGCTTGTCTTGGTGAGAAACAAGGGTTCACATCAACAAAAAGCATCTCATAGTGCTGAAGCAAATACAGCAGGAGGCCATTGTAAAGCCTTTGTTCTTCACAAGCCAAGGGACTGACAGGAATCCTAAGGGAAGAACAGATGGATCAAGTTTCAGAGCTCTGAGATCAGGAACTAGTTGATAAGTCATGCAGGGAGCACCCCTAATACCCCAAACAATTCAGAATGCAGCCTGTTGAACAACAGGATAAAACAAGTGTTCCAGCACCCTTCCTAATATGTGACTGTTGGGACGGGAGTCATCTTCATTTGCTGGGGGTCACAATACCGCAAAGCTCACAGTGATGGAGTCTCAGTTTTCTACAGCTACTCACATCACACTGAATCTTTGACACAGTGCAACAGTATAGCTAGAGCCTGACAGTTTCTCAGCTGTGACGTTCATAAAATCAGGGATGAAGAGGACAAAAAAAAAAAAAAGGCCTCAAAAATCTTCCACTTCTCAAAGGCACAAGGGCTTAAAGAGCTTTTTGCTGTTTCAGCTTCTGAAGGTGAATTTTGATGACTGAAATATTAACAGAACAGCCCTTGAGGGGAAAAAAAAATAAAAAAAAGTAAGACTGTTTCAATATAATAATTTGTTATTTCATAGCCTTTGTTCACATGTAGCAGAATTTCCAGGTGCTCCCAATAACAGATTGTCCATAATGGGATTTTTTTTTATTAAATAAGCAGTAGTTTAACTTGTTCTATCCGTACAAGCAGACTAAGTTGGAATCATTTAATTTAAATCTGGGGATTCATTATGTGGCATTGTAATCTCATTCCCTGAAAGGACTGTGTATTCCCATCGTGAGCTATCTGGAGGCTCGGAGGATATTTCCATATAAATTTGTTGCCTAATCCAGCTTCCCTAGTTATGCTGCATCAACTCAATTCTACACAGCACGGTATTAATATTTAAACAAGAAATTCATAAACTCTGGAGACTAAAGAAGAGAAATGCGCACACTCATCTTCCGTTTGCCAAATCAGCACGTTCATTATTCATTTGCAATTCTGAAGAAGTACAGATATATGCACCGCGTCCAGTTCAAGTGCTTTCGTTCACATTTTACTTTTGTAAATCTACTGTTGTTTCTGTAAGAGCTTGGGCTCCTTTTAAAGGAGAATGTTTTAAGCAGGGTTACAGGCAGATATAACTCAGATGCACTGGATAAACTGCCTGATCAGCACTTCAGGACTGGCTAACAATTCTCCCTCTTGAATTCCTCTTTTTCTCAAAACTTCGTCAATTTCTCAGAAAACAAACAAACAAACAAACAAAAAAAAAGCAAAACAAAGAGAAAAATCCTCTTTTTAAGGCTGGTTAAGAGAACACAGAGCAACCCCATGAGAATACTCATAGTTCACCCAAACACTAATATCCTCAATTCACAGTTGCTATAAGGAATCTTTTCTGTTCCCTGCCTTCTTTTTCATCAGCTTAAACACTTGTTCTCTAATTTACCAACTCTTTACTCCGTTAACATGGAGCACTCCACAAGCCGTCCATGAAGACAAACCTCCATATTTACCGGGGCTCACGTTTGCACAGTACTATTGAGTGCTCCATTTTCAAGTCAGCTTTAGACAAACCAAAGCTATACTGAGAACGTGACCCTATAGCTAACTCCAAATATCAGATATCTGCAGATACTCACAGGTGGCAACACACGAGGATTCCAAATATAGAAAGAACATTTTTAGTTTTCTCTGCAGCCACATTCCACATTCAGTTTCAATTAGTTCTGCAAAACAAGCACTTTCTGCCTCTTCAGACTCTTCTGCTTCTAGCAGAAACCAATCAACAGACTGATAATAGAGGAGCTGCACTGCACTGACCAGGAGTATGTTCCCAGGAAGGGCATAGCTACTGGAGCACATTCTGCACTTCAGCTCAAAAATTCTTTTGTAGTACAGATCAAACACAAAAAAAACTCTAGAAATGAGAAATAAAACTGGATCATCAGGAATCAACTACTGTTTTCCTTGAGAAAGCCTAAATCCTTCAAAGTTGCTTTGCTGCAAAGCACAAGCTAGAAAATTCATACGCGCCTTCCCTTGGTTTTGTTCAGGAGACCTGCCAAGGTTCCTTGCTGGCAGAAGCTTACGTGTAAGACTTGCTGTAAATTTACAGAAAGAATGAGTCAAAGTGAGTAGATGCAAACAGATAGTTGGCCAGCATCCCTATGCACACATCCAAGAACTGCTAACTGCGGTTAGCAGAAATCTCTTTAGCGAGCTCTTTACACACAGAAATCTAAGTAACACAGGTCAAATCTCTGATAAAAGAAAAGCAACGTTCTCTCTTCTCAGCACTTGTGCAGGCTAACAGGACATGAAGCAGGTCACAAGAAGGATGAATAGCAATAGAAATCAACAGTTCAGAGGATGAGCAGAAAGAATACAGCAGTGGAAACTGAAAGAACAGTGGGTCTCAGCAAAGAAAATCTAGCGAGTAACCAGCATAACTCTTGACTTACGAGCTATGTTTTTGGCTCCCTCACCTACAAGAAGGTGAGGATGTGACAGCTGCATCGTGCAGATTTTAATGCTGAAGTTTCAAAAAGCAAAAAGCACATGCCAGGCTTAAAATCTAGGAGAATGATGTCACAGAAAGAAAAGACCAGAAGCTTGTTTATGAAGATTAAAGTAAAATGAGAATATTTTACTCAGTTACCATTTTTTCTGATATATACTTTCTTTTTTTATTGACACTTTTGGTCCTATCACACCAAACAGGGACAAGAAGTATATGTGCTACTAATATCATAACAGAATACTTCCAGTGTGAAGACGCTTTCAGTCGAATATTGAAAGTAAGCAGGGCTAAGATAAAGGGTTGCAACAGATTAAAAACAGAGAAGTGGCATTTAATATCCAGTTTCCCTATGGTGATTTTTTTTAGCATTTAAAATTCAAGGTAACAAGGTTTCTGTGTTCCCATAACTAGTCTTCCAAAGTAATGCCTGTGCTAAGGCATGTAATTTCTATGTTGAGATTAATGTATTTAATAACTGTTCAGTATACACAGTTTAGGTTTGTAAGGTGTAATTAGCAACAAGTTTTATATTCTAATTTTGTGTCCCAAAGTCCATAACTTCTCCATGTCCAATTACTGGGCCAAACTCCATCACTTTAGTGAAGTGTACGGAACTGTTGAGTCAGCCTGAAGCGCTGATGGAGCACCTGGGGAAAGGACCCATCAGCCCTGGGAGCACAGGTGAAGGCAATTCAGCTGTGTGACTGGAAGGCATGGAGCCTGGCTGCACCTCTTAGACCCATTTAAGGGCTGATTGCCACTGAGGAAGAGTTCTTCCTGGAGAACTCTCCCTCGTGGAGCTTTCCCCTCTGAACCTGGAGCCTTCTGATATGGGTAAGCAATCTTTTTTGTTTCCCTTGTGGTGCCTTTCTATCATGCTGATCCTCCCATCATATTGATCTGCCCAATTGCAACAGTGAACTATGAACATGACAAGTCTCCACAATCAAATTGTCAACAGATTGAGACAGGTAATAATTGAAGATTGGATTTATGCTTGAATATCAACAGATCAAAAATTAAAGCAGACCAGTTTAATAAATAACCCAACATAAAAGCAGGAAAACATTATTTTACCAAAAATGCAGAGTACCAGTATGAATGAAGAACAATTAACACCTGTAACAAATTAATGTCACAACCATAGTTAATGTTACATCCAGGAAGATATTTCCAACAATAGCATGGGGTATACATTTCTGTAGCCTAGAATTAAAATTGTATTTTCTACAATCTATATCTTCTGAAGCAGATCTATATTCAAACTATGGCAAGGAGTACTCAGTATGTCTCACTTTCCTGTTTATCTGTATCCTAGGTGCCAAACGTTTAATGATGTTGCAGCTAATCGTACAAAGTCCTAAAGTCCTTCTCTGAGAGATTTAATGGTAATGTATGGCTTTATTCCCTGTGCCATGCTTGACTACCTAGAAATTAATCTGGTACAGGAAAATACAGCAGTTTGTTCTGAATCTTGGAGGCCTCAGGCCACTCAGCAGGAAGCAGTACAGTAATCTTGCTGAAAGAAAATGCCAGTTGAAAGGCTCTCCTCCCCACCTAATTACCAAAAAGGTGATTTTTCACAATTCTAGAAAGTAGCTTTCAAAGACAGCACCAGTTACACACTTCGCAAAAAAGAAAATGACCTACTGGTTTATCTCTTCCAGAGCTGGTGAGATCAGAGTGACTATAAAAAGCATTAACATTCACATTCATTGGGTAGATATACTTCTATTTATGGTGGCTGTGCTGTCTTAACAAATCACTCTGGCAGGGAAACTCAAAGCTGATAATTTCTAGGGCTTCTCATACAAATCACTGCCACGAACATTTAGTTTAGCACTAAGTGAATTCTTTAATAAAAAAAAAAAAAAGCATAATTGGAACTAGCCTGAGGATCTCCAAAAATAGATGAGGATGCTTAAAAACTGGAAGAGTTTATCAATTAAAAATGGAACCCACTTGATTCTCCCCTGGAGATGAAGAAATCTGTGGACGTATATTCAAATAATTTGGGAAAAGAGTAAAACATGATTATGCATACATACACACAAGCTAAATGTGATGGCAAAGGTGCCTTAAGACAGAAGTGCGACAGTCAGTGTAGTCCTTGTTGAATTAGCATGGGGTGAGGTCTGAATTTTTGATGAAGGCTTTTTAGCATCAATCTTTTTTACCTATTCTAAGTATCATGCCACTAGCCCAGACACTGGGAGCAAATCTCATTTGTCTATACATACCAACTACTTTCAGTACACAGATATTAAGGGGTTTTGTTGTACAACTGCTTTGTTCCACAGGAGTCCCATGGAATAGGCTCCATTGTGAAGACTACTCTCATAAGAGTGAGTGCTATCAGCCCTCTCATACTACACACTGCTAAGATAAGTCTCTCCAGCTGTTTTTTGAAGTTCTTTTATTGAGTAAGTTTATTTAACTTTGGTTAAGTAAGTGCAAGGATTTTTAAGATGTTACACCCTGTAATAAGCTCCCAGAGCAGAGAAATAGACATGGAGCACTCTAAAAGTGCTGATCAGTTCCCCAAAACAAAGACTGTCATTACTTTCTAACATACATGATACCAGTTTTGCTGAATGTGTTTCTTTAAAAAAATTTCCTTGATTTCCCTCATTAAAAAGTGGGGGGGGAGGGGAACCCATAAGGGTTTTATTCAGGTATCAGCGTGCAATTTAATGGCACCAATATATCCAAAACTCTCTCCATGAAGGATACAATGAATTACTTTTTCATCTTGGAGAGACACTAGCCCATAATATTCTGTATAGACATTTAACTTTCAACATGCTGTGCTTACTATTGGATATACAGCTATGACAAAAAGCCTCGTTTTAAGGTGTGATCATGTAGTACTCACTTGAAAAGAGCAGGTCCAAACACAATGGCTAAGTTTTCCAGAGTCATGCAATTCACTGCACTGTATGTTGCTACCTTTAACAGGAATGCAGACAGGAACTGGAGAAGGTTTTGATGTGCTTTGGGAAGGCAGCTAATTAACTGTCTCAGATTCTTTATGCATTCTGTTGTGTCAATCCTGTGTTCTGTATTAAAAAAAAAAAGTTATTACATAGATATTCCTGGTAATAACAATCTCACCAGCAATATTATAATATTTATTCTGTGCTTTACTCTTAGTATGTATTCTAAATGAAGATTTTCTACACTAAATTTTAGTAACTGTTTTCATGGATTTCCCAGATAACAAGTTTTATATGCACTGTTTATGCTATTCTTCCTGCTAGGACTGAAGAAGCTAGTATTTTTTGCTTTTTTAGTAAAGCTGGTAACAGGCAGTAATCATGTACATGAATCCTTAAAGGCTGCCTTAAGGACATAAGATTATCAGCCTTGATTTTTCCGCAGAGATCTGACACATGCTGTTTGCCTCTCATTAAGAGGTGTAAGAAATTATACCCCTTCAGCCCCCACTCACCTCAATTTCCTGACTAATTAGTAGCTCTCCATCTCAAAACATTTTTGCTCTATAAATACATGAGTGTAGTCACGCAAGAGACGCTTAAAAAGACTAAATTGTGGATACTTAACACACAATTTATACTTTCCTTGATTATCAGTCTTCAAATGAGTGTTACAAGGCAAAATCATCTCCCTGTTTGATCAGCAACTCAGAATTAGTGATAAAGTCTCCTGGATATTCGAACTGAAATGGCAGTGCTGCTCAGTAACTGGCAGCTGATGCTCAAATTTGCCATAGATCTCCAGCACACATTTGTGTAGCTCTAATACTGTGAAGAGCAAATCACATCCTTTAGGGCAATTCTAACCCTAAAAACTACATTCCGTAAAAATTAAGACCTATGTCGCTCAACATATTAATGAAAAGGGGTTGGAATGGAGGAGAAAAAAAGAAAGAACAGCAAGACTATTCAGGGTAGTCAAAACAAGATGATTGCAAAAATTTGTAGAAACAAAGATCTTTCAGCACAATCTTTTAGAGTTGATGAAAGTGATTTTCTGTGGTGTTTTTTTGTCATCATTGGCGGTGTGGTGTTTGTTTTTTCTTTTTTCTGTAAATATTTATATAACTTGGAATTTAGCAGATGAGGTTTGAACAAGAGTAACCTGCAGTCTAACCCATAAAACACACTTATTTGTACGCAAACTCTTGAACTGGTTATCACTGAAAAGCACTTGCTGAAATTGCCTAAAAGTATTAGCTACCATCCATGGTAGAGTTTTATTTTACTTTACACATTAAGAACTATCAGTGTGAACAGGGAACTAGACAGCATTGCTCTAAGAAACTCCTTCTGGCTTTGCAATTAAAATACTTCACACCATTCCGTGCCACCTACTGCTGCTAGGAAGATGGTAAGAAAACTGGTAAAAAGTACTACATCAGAACGGGGAATAAAAAGGCTGCTATACAAGGAAACGTGAAACAGAGAAGATTTGCTTTGGAAAGAGATGTGAGGCAGTAGATATATAATCGTAATACTATGGTGATTAGATTAAAAAATGGTATCTCAGCAGTCAGTAAAGCAGTGAACATTTTGGAGGAGGAAGTTTAGCAGTGTCCACTCTGTACCTTGGAAAGTTTTTAGCATGCCAGCACAGACGTTGTCTGGAAGAACAGCCACTGGCAGTTCATTTAGAAACAGTTTCAGAAGGCTGGCCACAGAATCAACATCTCCGTGATTAATGAGGTCTACTTCTTCTCCTTGATTGTACTTCTGCTTCAGTTCCTTGATTTTATTCACTGAGCCGCTGATTCGAAATATACCAACCCGCTGCAGACCTGCTCAAGAAGAAATAGGAAGCTGTAAGCAACAGTCGTCTATCATACCTGTGTGGTGAGGACTGCATCTTAAAAAGTTCTTTAAAAAAGCACAGTAATAAAAACAGATGATGGAAGTTCTGAGTATTTACAACTTAAATGTAAAGTTTACGCTAAAAAAAAACGGTTCTCAGAGAGCAGAGAAGACAAAACATTAACTTACCAAATACTTCTAGATACTCCACCATCTGTGTGACAGGAAAGGGGACTCCACACGGTGTTGCATTCTTTGTGAGAGCTTCTAGAGGAACACCGAATGTTCTTTCTCTGCTGAACCGTGGATCTGGTGAGACTTTGTTTGTTGTGTGCCTGACTTGAATAGAAGATAATGATTTCTGGGGAAACAAAATGGGCAAGACAGAAAAAGTAGTTGATTTTCATCATTTTAAGGTTGAAGAGTCTAACATTTTGGTTATAATTATTGTGCTCATTAGAATCACAGAATATCCAGAGCTGAATGGGACCCACAAGGATCACTGAGTCCAACTCCTGAAGCTCCACAAAGGACTGTCTAAAATCAAGCTTCATTTCTGAGAGCATCATCCAAAAGCTCCTTCATCTCTCAACAGCCTGGGGCCCCGATCACAGCTCTGGTAATCCTTTTCCAGGATTCAAAACTATTCAAGGATTGCAAAACTTCTTCCTGATACTCAACCTGCCCCTCCCCTGACACAGCTCCAGGCTGTTCCATGAGGCCCTGTGGCTGCCACAGAGGGCAGAGCTCTGCAGTGCCCCTCTGCTCCCTTTGAGGAGCTGCAGCTGCCATGAGGTCTCCCCTCAGCTCCTCTGCTCTGGGCTGAGCACACCAATGGACTCAGTTGCTCCTCATATGTCTTGCCTTACAAGTCCTTAATCTTCACAGTTCTCCTTTGGAAACTCTCTAATAGTCTTCTATCCCTCTGACATTGCAGTACACAGTGCTCAAGGTGAGACTGCATCAGCACACAGTAGAGGCTCTTTGCATGTGTTTTACCTCCACTGTACATTCCTAACATTCTAGATTGTTAATATCTTCCTTCTTTAGAGCTGAGACAGGACCTGTAAATACTTTAACCATAAAAATCCAGATACAGATGGTGTTTGAAGAGCCTTGGAGAGCAGCAGCGTGGAGCCGCTCAGCCCCGTGGAGCTAGATGCTCAGCTAATGCTTATTGTGGTTTCCACACAAAGGCATGCCTATAACTGCACATAGACACAACCTAACGCTGCAGTTCAGCAACAGATCCAGCCACGGACACTTAAAACATAGAGGGCTGTGAGTAGTAGCTGTAGGTCTCTTGGGAGGTCCTAGCAGCAGGGCCTTCATCACAGCCTGCTGATAAGAGCAGCATGGCACAGCAGCCATCGTTCCATGAGCCGCCCATTGCTCCTGTATTCAAATCCAGGTGGCCACAAGTCACAAGCTTAACCCGAAGCCCTGAAAGGTACATGTGTTATTTATGTCAGCTGTTCTATGAGAACGCTCCTGAGCATTGCCATGACCACACCAGCTTCCCTGGCAATCAAACCTTCTGCTTTGGAAACGGGGTTCCTGTGTAATGCAGATGCAGCATTACCTCAGCTACCAAAACACACAAAGCCAGGAGCCTCAAGCACCAGCTGTCCCCTTCCCTCCTATTCTCTTGCTCCTAAGCAATACAAATTTAACCCCTACCTTCAGCATATCAAATCCAAAAAATGCAACTTTCCATAAGCCCTAGCTAATGGAAACCCATATTCTCAGCACATATGCTGACACACTCTTAGCCACACACACCTAACGTGTGAAAGCACATTGTGTTTGTAGCAGTACCCAACCAAACCCAAAATTCACTGCAGGCACCTGCTATCAGCACACTTCTCTGTCCACAGACTGACCTCTGAATTTCCCAGTAAAATACCAGAAGAAATCAACCAGTGCCAGACCTAGCAAAGGGGAAAATCCCCCCACTCCCTTCCTCTCCTTCCCTCTTCATACCCATCCCACTGCATTTTACCTTACGAAGTCGCTGGAGGTGTTCAAAGTGACTTTTGATCAGGACCTGGGCAGCCTGGCCTTGTATTAAACATGGAAGTTGGTGGCCCTACATGTGGCGAGGGGGGGGGGTTGGAACTTGATCCCTGGGGTCCCTTCCAACCCAAGCTATTCTATGATTCTACGATGTGATATTATCCACTATGCTGCATTTTGTTCTCATTTTTCTGTCATGCAGGCCATGCTTTATCACATAGGAAAGGACTCATTTGTTCAGTTTCACACAGCACAGTGAGAGCAGAATTCTAAACCCAAAACATCCAGACTTACATGCTGGTATCAGTTCTGCATCGGAAAGATTTAAATAAGCATCCACATTTCATTTTAAAGGGGGATTCTGATTTTTATGTTTTAATAGTGCCATCCCAACACATTACAAAACCTTCTTAAATGTTGTTATTACTGTGTTTACAGAAGGAAAAAGGAAATCTGTTCTCACAGATTTGTAGCTGAATTGCTACAGAAAAAGCAGCTTATAAAATGCACACCTTCAAGTTCTGGCTTGTGGCACTGTTGACTTGGCTTCTGTTCAGCTCTGTTGCCATGGCAAACGTGCACAAACTGAAAAAGCTAAACCTTATTCTGCTCTTCTAGTACATAATAAGCAAGGCTAGAACATGATATTAATGCTAAAGAGTTAATGATTACTACAGAAGAAAAAAGAAAAAGCATAGAAAAATTAACATATTTTAAACATTGTTTTCTGTGGAAGTTGTGACATGTTAAAAAAGTCTCTATTTTAAAAATATCTATGATATTTTACTCTAAATGTCTCAGATATAGCAGCTGGGTTGAGAAAAGAAGAACATCTTTCTCAGAAAACAAGAGAAGACATGAAAGAGACTCACAAAGCCAGACATAAGTTCACTTACACAAACTGAAAGGGAGGCACTTGCTCCCATATTAGCCTACAGGAGAATAGCAGTATTTCAGCTGTGCTGCTCAGAAGATACCATCACCTTTCTTCCCATTATAAATCTGTGCAGTGCAGCCAAGACAAACTGCTTCCATCGGGCTGTTCCTCTGTAATTAACTTATCGCAGCATAGTTGTTAAGTATCATCTTCATCAGCAGTTTCACCCTGAATGTGTCCCAGGCAGAATTAACTCCTAGCAGAGGAGAATTGTTTGTAGCCAACGCTTTCCTCCAGGGTCATATTGCAAAAGTTCACGGATGTATTACCATTAAGAGATGTCTCCATGGCACCTAACACACAATGGCACAGCTTCCTGAAAACCCATACATCATCTGTTTGATATTTAGTTTTGAGCAGCATTTCCAATGCAAATTTGCAAATACTTGTATTGCCTGCTGTCCGCTCTGTCTGCCAGCAGCAGTAAAATATTTTGAGGTGGCCCACAGCATATGCATGTTATAGATATACATTTATGTAACACCTACACAAACATTTTGGTAAGCATATGAGCAAGGATCCATCCAATCTTAGAAATAAAGACGACAAAGATGCTGTTAAGACCAACGCACTCTATTACAATTCCTTCAGATATTAATTTAATCCTATGAAATAAACCAAAACAAAGCAGTTAATGTTGCAATTGAAAGTAACTGGGATAGATTCTTAACACAAGTTTAGTCAATTTCCTAATCGGGTACATCGAAAGCAATAAACAGAACACACAAATGATAAACAGAGTAAAGGGACTTCCTTTGTAGGTTGCTACAAAAATGAATTACTCCATCAGCACACCAGATTAGTGGTTTAAGCACAGATGGAAAGTCCATCTTCCTTAGCAGGGGGAATACCGCTTAAATATAATACAGATTTTTAGCCCACTTACCTCTCCACAGGGCCCAGTGCTGCTCTCTGGAAATGCTTCAATTTAAGGCTTTCTTGCCTTATGCTCGAAGGTTTTCCTAATCAGCTGGAGTGAAACAACAGGGCACACAGGTGAGGACCCTGCTTTCACATTAGGGCACATCCACTACCACCATCATACCCAGGTGCAGCAAGGGCATGGCCAAATCTGTAGTAAGCAGGGTTCATATTCACACTGCTGCCTTGGCATGCTCCAGATCTGGGCTGTTTAGCACTTGGAGTATTAGACATTTACCTTGCTTTCCAATAGAAGAGGCTAGCAGATTTAGCTACCCCAATGGGCGTTTGTTCTCTCTGCTCCATGGTGCACAAGATATTCCACAGCACAGACAGCTCCCCCAAAGCCTATTTGGTATCAGTGTCCCAGTGCAGGGTGTGAGGGGACAACCAGTTCTGGCACACAGCAGCAGTGGCAAGGTGGCTGCTTGGAACAAAGTGTGTCACATTTCCTTTTGTTTAAAGTCCCTGTGTTATTTTCTCTCAGGACACTGGGGTGGAAGAGAGGAGTATGCAAGCACGGTGCTACTATTGCCTTCTCCTCCTGCTAGGCAGATGTTCTACAGGAACTAGCAGGCAGTAACAGCTAGGCTTTCCTCCAGCATCAGAAAATCAGGCCTTGAACATGCTCTGGGAAAGTGAAGGACATGGGCCCTCTCCCTATGTGTTTGTGAAGGGAAAAGTTCAGAAGACAGATGCAAGAGAAACAGTTGTTTAGATTACAGACCAACACCGTTTCAGCTCCCTCCTGCCCTTGTGCCACCCTGGCCTGCACACAAAACCATAGCCACAGAGACCCCTCTCATGCTCTGTCCATGGGCTGAACATGGGGCTGATGTCATTTTTCCAGCAGCACAGCCTTTTTCAGAACAGCAAGAGAGGAGACCCCACCATCACTACCTTCTGGTGTCCAGCCAGCTGAGCAGCATCCCGTCACCACTGATGTGTTCCACACCTTGCGTAGCTCATAGCTACAGCTGTCTGAGAGGCCCTAACCCTGCCTGGATACCTCCAGCACTGCCACCCTATGAAATGACCAATTTCACAGCTCTTGCTCTTGCTCCTGCAGGCAGCACCCAGGCTGGTAGTACCATACGCCAAGCAGCACATGTCCTGCCTGCAGCTGACAGTCACTCTATGCCTCACCTCCAAGCTCAATTGTGAAACGACGACTGAGATGGGAAAGACTGCAGCTCTGCAACCACGAGTAGCGGTGAGAGGGTTCACTCACATCCTCACAGACTGCATCAACGCCCTGTCCAGATGAACTGCAGAGATACAGTACTGGCTGTGAGAGCAGATGGCCCTGGAGCAGGACAGACAAGTACGGCTCATGGATGTTTACCTTCAAGAAAAGAAATCACACAAAAAGACTGGTTAAAAAAAAAGACAACAAAACACGTTGGTCCTTCAGTACCCCGTGGTGTGGCTACTCTTCTCTGTTGCAGCAATGTGGCTGTCCAGTGCTTATACCTTAGAGGTTACAGTGGTATTTTGGTGCGCTGAATCTCCTTTGGGACAGACAAAAGCATAGAGCAGTCAGAGCCAGCAGCTCCCCAGCTAGATGTGCCTGCAGGCTGGTAGCTATTTGCTGTCCACAGAGAAAGAAAAACCTTAGCCAAAAACCCCTAACCCACTGCTCCCTGCCACACAGAGCATTTCTAACCCCTCATCTCTCTATATTTCACAGAATGTGTCATAGTTGACACATTGCTCCCCTCTGCTTCAGCTGAACATGTAAACTCTAAGCACATACCTTTTAAAGCAACAAATTCCCTGCCTGAGCAGCAGGCACAAGTTTTTTTCTATTGGATCATCACAGCAGTAGCAGTGCAAACAAGGCAGTAGTGACTATAATCAGCCACTTGCTCTCTACTGTGCTCTTAACTGCAATTGTCCAAGAATTTGTTTTCAAAACCTGCCTGCTGGGTCCAAAAACAAAAAGCAGCAAGTGAGGTTTATGTAAAACCAAGATATTTCAGTTCTCCGAACAGCCTGCAGCAGCTAGAGGGCACACGAGGCATGCTGCTGAGGTGGTCCTGCAACCCTCACTGCAGACACAGCAAGGAAACCCAAGGCCTGGACAGAATTTTCCTTTCATACAAAGCAACACAGTTCAAAGGGATGATTTGTCATTTTGATGTTGTATGAAGAATACAAGGCCACAGACATGACAAATGAAACATATTTCAGCCCAAACCCTTGTTCTGATCAAAATGAATTCCTGTAAGACTTCTGCTGTCTGAGCGCGATGCACAGCGCTCCGAGCAGCCACCCTTACTTCAAGAGCTGCATCTAAATTAAAACCAAAACTTTCGGTCTCCTAACATCCTACTGGCCTGGGGAAGGCTACTGAGAAAAGACAGTGCCTTGTCCTGGGTGGTGCAAGGAGGCTGGAGGAGCACTAGTGGTGGCTTTTGTACTTTTTTCATCGGGAAATGACCTCCAGCTTCAGAAGGGCTGCGTCTGAGGCCTGCTGATGTCTTGAAGAGAGGAATAATATACCACAATAAACATGGAAGGAAAATACAAAAGCTTCATTTTCTTCCTTAGAAAACGATTTTTTTTTTCTTTTTTAATTTTTTATAGTAGAAGCATTAGAAACAACAGCATCCCTGTGGGAGATGGCAGAGGTAGCTGTGGTAAATGGGCTGTCAGCAGCAGTAAAAACAAAAAACAGCAGCAGCAAGAAAAATAATTAACTTAAACTTTATGGTTCAATTAGAGTTTTCCTTCAAAACTACAAGCAGCCTGTTCTGCTGATCCAGTAAGCTCAGTTTCTGGAGTCTCATAGCATGCAGTCAGACAGGAAAGAAAGACCTTCTTGGTGGGCAAGAGCCATCACAGCCAGAGCACACGCCCCACAGAGAGGCCACGGTGGGGTAGCAGCATGGGTAGCCCTGCCATGCCACTTACCCTGCCCTCGACCAGGTCCAGCTGGAGAGGCTGAAGTGGCTCTGGGTTAGAAGCAAACACTGGGGAAGGCAGCCCTGCTGATCCCAGCTGAAGAGTCGCTTGCAAACCACAGATGCTAGATGTTCAAGATCAGAGGAGAACCATAGGGTTCAAAAATAAACAAAGTTTGATCTAAAGCAAAGAAATTCAATCCAACTGCAACTGTTAGCCAGCCCTTCCATGCCATGATCCTCATTAGCTAGTGAAAACACCACAGCAGCTTTTTCCAAGGATACATGGAAATACAATGCCAATTTAAAACTAGCACTCATTTAAAGCACTGTCCACACCAAAATGCTGTGTTTTGGTCATGCTGCTTGTCTTCTGGTATCTAACTCATGTCATCTTAAAACAGAACTTATGATGCCCTGATTTTGTGTTGCTGCCTTGTCGTATGTGGTGTTTAGGTCTTTTACATTGTTTTTCACATGGATAACTGCAGTGAAGAAGAACTGTTTCTCTGAGAGAGAAGGTCAGAGAACAGCCTAAATGCAAGTTAACCAACTCTTGAAAACAGCACAAAATTTGTTCCATCTGTACTAAATGCTCCAGACTTCTATGACTGCTCTGGTGGAGATGATAAACTATGCCGTTGCTACAGGAAGATTATGAGCTGTGTGGCATCCAGAACAGTGGGTATTACAGTTTCACATAATGAACATCTAGGTCATTTCAGCTGCTTTAACTATCTTTTCATTTCCATATCTCAAAACAAATGCCAGGTGGAAAAGTCCACTGGGCAGCATCTCAGAGGACCTCACAGTTAAAGGTGCAGCTCTTTGCAGCAGGCCAATCAGTGCATGCACCCAAGCAGTATCCTGCAGCTGTGAGACCCATGGTAACACTGCCTCCTGCCCATCCCAGCGCTGGGTCCTTGGGCAGTACAGCACAAAAAGGGCCAGGCAGACCGTGTGGGAGCTGAGGGAGGTGGGGAAAGCACAGTGAGACAAGACAGCATAAGAAGCTGATGGTGTAAAGCAGCGCATACAGGACTCCAACAAATCGCTCTGCTGCACTCAGAACTATTTTGAAAAGCACAGTTTGTTTTGGGTGGGGAGCTTAGAGAAAAGTCACTTGCATAAGCAGGGAGGCAATTGCCCTGACTTTGCAATCCATATAGCTTTCTAAAAATAGGATAAAACGCCATGACAGGCACACAAACCCATGCCAGCATCCATCAGAGCGTGCTGACCTCTTACAGCTGACAGCTTCAGAAAGTAAGACTGGAAACACTGAAAGGCCCCCCAGTTTGCCTGAACAGAGGGAAAACACAGACAGAATTCTGTTGTCCATTCCCTGGCTCTAAATTTTCAAAACTGTCCAGTTCAGGAATGTATTTTCTTTTCTTTCTACAGAGTCTTTTAGGAACAGCATGATCCCTTGCTAAATTCACTATGATGCAACAGTTTCACCATCTGGAGCTTGACAACTCTTTTGTGCTTAGCCCATATAAAAGCATCCTTGAATTATCACAGAAAACATTCAGGGTTAGATATGTACAGAGAAGTTTCCATCAGATGAACCCATCTCACTGGCTCCCAGAGCGGGTTTCGCTGACACCAAAGACACACAGCAGTCATCTATTTTATTCCAATCAATCTTGAACCACTTGAAACTGAAAAATGAGTAAGTTATAAAAAAATCTTGTATTTTAAAAGCAATTAGATGGAGCTGGTGGTGAAACTCTACTGGATCTTTAAAATGGGAATATAAGTGACAATCAGTACTGAAGTGCAGGAGAAAAATGCATGCATTAGGTAACCACTGGCTAGAAATGAGGCATGAACAAAATGGTATTTCTACTTTAATCACTACTGTATAAAGATACAATACTTTTCTCCATAATTTAGCTGCTAAAAGCCATAGTACAGACTTAAAAGGATGGTTGCCACACATCCCCCATCACAATATTTTGACCACCAGGCATGCCTACTCACCAAACTCAGTTGTCAGATGTTGCTGTCCTGACAAGAAAGAAGCTCTCCCCTGTGGCATTGCTTTTCATTTACTTGTGGAGAGAGTATACGGGCCACAATCCCTCCTACCAGGCAAGCTCAACAGTTGCCAGCAATGTCCCCCATCCCCCAGCAGAATTTTATTTCTGCTCACAGCTGATGAGGTGGTCTCCTTGGGATGTGGATGGCTGGGGGACAAAGGCAGGTACATCTCCATGGCCACATGGCCAGACATGTGCAAGGAAACTGCCTCCTTCTCCATCAGCCAGGCTCATACCAGTCCAGTGCTGTGCCTGAGCAAATATGTCCTGAGTCACAGTGAGGCTATTATTTATTGCTGTAGACGCAGCACTACATTAACCCACCTGGCAAGTTTGCAGTTGCTTTCCTCTATCTGCACCCATCTCTGGCAGCCCTGCAGTGGCTCAGCAGAACCTGTTTCCAGGCAGCTGAATTACAGGCATGTGGAGAACTGTCCAACAAAACAGCACGAGGCACAAGTTAGGAATGCTTGATCACTTACCCCAGCTCCCCCGCACCCCCTGTTTGAACTCTCCAGCATGTTTTCTTTCAAAGGCTTTAGAAAATCATAAGCTTTAGAAGATGGCATACTTCCTTGGCATTTTTGCAGAACTGCAAGCACCACGTGGCAGGTCAGTTGCTGACAGTGCTCTTCTCCACTTGGGGAGAAATGGTATGAAGGTGAGTTGGAGCCTGCCTCTCTCGGCTTCCTGATTTCAATTTCATTTTCTTCCTCTAATCTCCACCTGACACTCAAACCTCTTAAATTTCTTAATGCTGTTCCAGGGAAAGCAAGTCAACATTCAAAATTCAGCATTGCTTCATTATCTAAGGGCGCTGTCTTGCTCTTGCAGCTAAAGAGCACAAGCATCAGGAAAACCAGCTGTCGGTGATGGAAGAAGAAAAGCTCTTTTCAAGACTTATGAGCTATTTAAAACTCTTTTAAGTCATATCACAAAGTTCAAAATGCACATGAATAAGGCTGATAACTGAGCTCTATATTCAGGGAATTAACTGGGTGAAAATAAATCTCAAATTTTGACACAGATGGTAAATGTGAGAGGAAAAGTATTTCCAAAATAGCTGGGGGTGATATTTCTTACCAGTAAAGGTTCTGTGCAGTAAAAATTGAGCATAGATGTAAAGGCTTTTCTGCAACTAGACACTTATCACTGCTCCTTATTACACTCCATATGTCAGTATATACAGCATCTCTTACTGGAAAAGACACAAAGAAATACACAGTGGGAAAGAAAACCATTCTGTCTCTGCAGACAAATACTCAACCTGCTTCTTGGTGCAGTCCACACACACAGAAAAGAAGTTACGGGAACAGGGGCTTGGTATGAAAGAGTAAAAGTCTTTGTAAAAGAGGAGAACTTCTCTTCTTTCCAAACAGATTTCTCTGCCATTTGCTAACAGTTGCCTCATTTCTCTCTGCTCTGAATTTCCTAAGCCGTCTTTTTCACTTCAAAGTGAGTGTTAGCTTACAGCACTAGAAGTTAGTACTTCTAGCATTGCAATTGCACCAGAGTACAGAAAACATCTCAATAACATTTGGCCTCTGCTGCAGCTATGGGTATTTTCCTGCACAGTTAAGGGCACCTGGATTTTCTGCTAAGGCACTACAACAGTATCTGAATGAGGCTGACTGACAGGCTATTACTGAACATGCATTCAAATGTAATCAGGAAATGATAACTAAGGAGAATTTTCATTCAGTTTGGCTGATCCCAAGTTTGCTTCTCCAAGACACAAGAATCTGAAAAATGAAACTTGAAGCAAAACAAAATACTCATAATTATGTCTTGTTCCCTATCTGTTCATTTTCATATCAGACTTGAATCGCTGGACTAGCTTTAGCTAAAGCTGTTAAGGACCAGCCCATTTCCTGAAGCCTCAGTCTTCCTCCCAGGAAGAAACATCTGCACAGACCAACCCATGAGGGTCCATCTAGAACCTGGTCACCACTTTCTGATGGCTTTCCATGGCTGATAAGAAACCTGACTCCCACCTACAGCTCTATATAACTCATGGACTATGGACATCTATTTCAAAGAATCATCTCTGGCATGATATGCTGCCATTTTACATAAATGATAGTTCCAAGCACAGTATTATCTCTTTGAAGAAATCTTTGAAGAGCTGCAAAGAAATAAAACAGTGAGTCCTTGCTTGCTCTCTGCATCTAGCTTGAACAACATCTGAAGTGGGAACTGAAAAAAAAAAACATCGGGAATATAGTAAGAGGAGACTTCAGCATCTTCCTGCACCATAAGCATCACCCAAACACACCTGGAAGCCTGGCAGAGGCAGGTTTCTATCTGTATTTCTCCAGTAGCATATTGATACCTTTGGTCTTTACTGATTCAGTATCATTTCAAATGAATTCACTTGAGCATTAACTCTGTCTTCTGCAGCCTAGGGATTCTTGCTCTCGAGCAAAATTAAAAAGAATTCAGAAAAGGTGGAAGACCCTCTAAAATGACATCTTCCCTCTATGAAACTCACATGGCAGCAGCAGCTCCACTAGCCCTCTCTGTTCCAGGCAAGGTGAAGAAACTGTTTTCAGTAACTGAGTCCGTCGTATTCAAATTAAAGCCTCCAATTTCTGAAGCAACAAGGTACACGGTGTGTTCAGTGAGAATTACCTCTTCCCCATGGCTCTCTCCCCATTTTCAGTAGCCCCCATACACCCCAGTGACTATTTAGTTCTATTTTCTACAATAACAGTGCCTATGGAAACACCAGACAGTCAAGCCTAGTCTTATACATTTTTTGCCCCTTATTCTATGACAACACCTTCACATAATCCTGTTTCATTTGGAACAAATATTAAATAATAGAAGCTCCTTTTTTTTTTTTTAAATGAACACTTGTCCTCTTACATAGTATTTATTGTAATTCAGAATATGCCAGATGATTTCAGTTAGTCTGATTTGCAAGGAAGGCTTCCTAAGTAACTGAAAGCAGAGACAGCCTCTATAACCCGGGGACATTTTAATTGAAAAGCAAAGTAACTTAATTCCAACAGAAGGCAGCACGGCCCCATGCAACTTGATATGCATGTCATACTACCAAATTTTAAAGTCATAATCATGAAAAAAAAACCCAACAACATCAAAAAAAACCCACACAATCTAGATATGATCTCTAAATATAGAGTTGGTCTGAGCATTGGCCCTTTACAAAACAGGTGGGTGGGCATTCATCTTGT
Source organism: Perdix hodgsoniae (assembly GCA_035772895.1). Classification (NCBI taxonomy): domain Eukaryota; kingdom Metazoa; phylum Chordata; class Aves; order Galliformes; family Phasianidae; genus Perdix; species Perdix hodgsoniae. Next base: position 2,838,403 of record JAPSGF010000046.1, on the reverse strand, counting down.
TACTCAGCAACATCCCCAAGTCATTGCTGTTAATCACAGAAGACATGTTTACTTTTCAATGTGAACTATGACACCAACAAAAATGGAAAGAGTTTAGTCAGGCGATTTTCAGCCTGTAATGAGAGAAACAAGGGGGAAAAGAAAAAAAACAAAACAACACATTAATTTGAATTATAAGAAAATATCTTGCTAAGTTTAACTATGACAAAGTAAGGCTCAGCTTGGAGTCTAAGACAGCCGGGCATGATGTTGGCTGCATGACCATAACAGTTTCCAGAGAAATTACTCCAAGCTCAGTCCAACCCTCATGCTGGCATGTCGTTGTTTACCAAGCTAGCAGTTAGACATGAACCCATACTTTAAAAACAACTAGCTAATCTCAGCTATAAAAAGAAGCATTTCCAAGGGGGTTTCTGAATGGATTCACAATGCAGAACCCATGACAATGCACTGAAGAGGCATAACAGCTCAGCAAAGAAAGCATGCCAAGGGTGCTTCCTTGAAGACTGGAGCAAGTAGACTGGAGGCACAAGTGTTAAATCTTATGCCCCAAGCATACCGTTTTCCTGCCTCTCACCTTATGCTAGTTCACACACAGGTCACATATGACGTGGGAGACCCAAATGAAAAGATCTGTGGTGAGGTCCTGGAGCCAAATCATTTGTCCCACCTTTACTTGTTTTCATTAAACATGTTCAAGACCCCCATTCCTTCATTAAATAAAGTCTTGAACATCTGCAGGCAGAAAAGTTAGGAGATCTGCATTCATACCAGTCATACTTGGTTTTAGTTCTGTAGCAGAGACTCTTCTGGATAGAAGTCTGACAAGCCTTTAACTTGACTCTTTAGCATAATTCCTTTAGTCTACAGCAAAATTTCAATAAAATAGTCCTTTGAATTTAAAGAATTCTGTTTTGTACTAGGCAGAAGCTTTTGTCTGTCCCTTTGAGATACTGGTCCAATTTCTGTATCATTATGCTTTTGCCAGTTTTAATCTGATCAGGATCATACTCAGCTCAACATATTCATCAAATCTGCCCTTCCAAAGAGCCTTTTGTGAAATATCTTTCAATAAAAAAATACTGCAATGTCAGTATAATACCACACATCATCTCAGCCAATTTTCGTAGCATATCATCTATAGCCCTTACTCAGCACATTGTTCAATAGCAGTATGCAAAGCTAGAATCCAATATCAGCATGATGTAGACAAATTTACAGCTACCAAAGGAATGCAATCATTTTCTGCAGCTAACCATAAAAACTATCAATTAAGCAAGGCACATAATAGACTATAAATCTAACAGAACTTAGCCGTTTCATTTGTTTTGGGTTTTAGCAATACATTTTCTTAAGATCTGCAAATAAGGAGATAAATGTTCCGTTCATGACTGACGCCAAATTAATTTAGCTAATAAGCAATACATTCATTTTAGAATGAAGAATAATTATCTAAGCATTGAAATTTTTCTGTCTCACATCTCTGGCAACAAGAAAATGCAGAATTTAATTCTACGTGGCAGAACTGAATATTTGTGTACCTCTAAGAGCCTGTTAACACTGATGACCAAACAGTCAAACAAAGGAGGCAAAGATAAACATGCTGTACTTCTCCTGCAACCTTCAAAAACAAACAAAACAAAAAAAAGCAAGAAAACCCACCCCATTTGAGCCTATTGCTCAGTGTAAATGAAGCCTTCCAGACAGAAGTAAATGATTTCAGACAGAACGCAAGCATCCCTGAAAATCTTGTCATGAAAAGAACCTACCCCTCCCCCAGTCAAAACTAGAGAAGTAAAAGTGAAAGCTGAAACACTAAGTCCTTGCTCTTGTTTATTGGTTAGAATGGGCACGGTGCTCAACCATCTGGTTAGGATTAGCAGTCCCAACACATTGACTGCAGTGGCAATATCAGGTTATTCCACAGCCTGACTCCTTTCCTCATACACGGGTAAGGTTATATCAGGAAACTGTCATGAATCACTAGCCAGATTTCCAAACACATCAAGCTGCCTAATTATAGACACTATTTCCATTGCAGAAGAGTACTGTGTGTTGCCCAGTCATTAATTGTAGCTGGCTTTTTCCAGAAATTGATAAATAATGTAACACCAGTTTCATATTTAACATATTCAGAATGTTCTGTGAGCCTAAAGTGAAATATCTTGAAGATATTTACGTGCAGGCAAACACATCCTGACCTCATCCAGTATACCACTGCAGTGTCTCTGAGATGCACAGAATGGTACTACCTCCATGAGTGCAGTGAAAGCTGACTACAAGTGTAAATCCACTTCAGATTTGCAGGGCTCCTATTTGGAATTGGAGTTGCATTTCTGCATAGAATGAGTACTCAATATTTTTTTTCCCCGTGCATTGAATAAGAAATCTAAGAAATAAAGAACAGTCATTACACCCAGTTGACACGAGGAAAGTACAGAAGGTCAAATTACTGAACTGTTATTTTTGTCAGACTTCTTTAATACAAACAGAAGTAAGAGTCTCAGAAAGCTAGCAGAAAATGTCCGAAGGCAACCTGCTTTTTTCCACCTTGGGCCAGAAAAGGGAACTTCACCGGCTCTATAGCTGCCCCACTTAAGGGATATCTGACTCTTGCATAATTAGCTTTGAAAATATAGTGACTCTGTTCATAGTACTTTGACAACAAAGGCTGCTCATTACATGCATTTCTTTCTATCTTAGGGATTATTTGTGAGCCAGAATCACAGCACACATTTGAAGAACGTATTATGGCAGAGAAGTACATGTGCTTCTGCAGAGAGCAGTACGTAAATCAGGAAAAACTAAAAACATCTAACTCATACAAGGCTTCCCAATATGTTCCAGTACACTTTAAACCTACAAGAAGCCGAAGCACAGAGGATATACAACTGGTGGACAGGAGATTGCTGTGACTATGATGTAAGAACAATGAGGCAAGTCTGCAATGTTGGAGAAGCAACAGATGTTACTGCACAGAGCACTGAAAGCAGCGCAGGCCCAGCTGAGCCTTCTTGGCTTGCTCGGGAAAAGCTTCCACCTCACACAGCATCCCCCAAGTCACACCAACCTTGGGTTAAGCAAAAAGCAACACAGGCATACAGAGCTGGATTGCAGTGAGAGAGTTTCAGGGCAGCAGTTCCAGGAGCTCATTCAGGACCTGCTTGGCATTCCAGTCTTGCCACTCTTGCCCCTGTATCTCTTCTATTGTCTACCCCACACATATTTTATTGATCCTTTTTATTTGCTTCTCTCCTTGCTATATCCATTCAGAAAATAACAGCAAAAATAAGATTGGTATCACATTTTTTCCTTTTTCAGTCAAATCCGCTTTGTTGAAAGCTCTCTGACTCATCACAAGCTCACTTCAGCAGGCCCAGCCAACTGAACTGCAGCTGTGCAACAAGAGATGCCTCTGGTACTGCCAGACTGCAGCAACTTGCTTAGAAACACTCACCTGAGGGCTGCTGCGAACACATCTCCAACTTCAATCTGAAGACTTTCAACTTGTATAACCAAGTCAGCATCTCTTTACATGGTTTCAAAAATCATGTTTATTCCTTGGTTTAAAAGATTTTGGTTCAACAGTATCATAAACAAACTTCACCAAAAGTGCAATAATTATAAACATAGTCCTCAGTCGCAGTGGTAGTAAGAATCTTTACTTTCATCATAAAGTTCATTAATGCAACAGAAGGATGGTTTTGTTCTTCCTCCCTCATTGGCACTTCATTGTAAGTTGGAGAAACTTTAAAAAGTCAGAAAGTTAATCTAAACATGATGTTACAAGCACCTTGCAATAGCATTATATTCTCATAAGGCAAATTTTTGTTTCATAAAGTCTGATTGTGCAACTTGGAGACCTATAAAAGGTGACAGAAATATCAGTCTTCTCCAATAAGAAATAGGCCTTCATTTTTGCTTCAGTGTCTTCAACCCTCCACTCTCCATATCCCTTAAGAAACAACAACAAAAACAGTACAGCCACTAATACAGCACAATATACCCATTACAGGCTGAGAGGAAATTGCAGTAGACAAAGGCAGAAAACACAGTGCACAGTAGACAAAATAAGACTGTTCTTAAAAACAGGGGGGAGGGAAAGGATTAAAAAAAAAAGAAAAAAAAAAGCTGAACATAAACCAGCAATAGATTTTTTCTAGTGGATAAGGATTTTTGGACTTCATAAATAAGTGAAAAGTTACTAAAATCCTTTGCTATATAATATATAAAAAAAGGCATAAAGTAGTGTTTTCCAGTTGTCACCTAAGCACTAGATGCAACTTTGTAGGAGTAAGTATTTGGAGGCAGCTTTGAGCTCTGATTGGTACAGGCATTCCAGCAGGGTAACGCTGCCAACAGCAGAAGAAATCCTCCCAGTAAAACACAAAAGCCACTGAAATAGAATGCAGTGTCATACTCCTGCGTCCAGTCATAAAACCAACCTGAGGGTGAAAATAAAAGAGAAAAGCATCAGTGAGGAGTTAAACAGAAAGCAGCACTGTAAATCAAAGGAAAAACATGGGGATAAAACAAAAGGTTAAATCTAATGCACACTGTGACCACTTACACATGAAATGTGCTCTTAAGCAAAGCTAAAAACAGAACAAAATGTGGAGAAACAGGCTTTAATTTTTAAGATTTTTATATCATCTTCCTGTTGTTATTAGAATGAAGTAGGACTACTCACATACAAATGGGGTTCTGATAATCTCGTGTTAACTTCAAAATATCTAACTTGACCTTACCTACAATTGGTGGTCCAAGGCTGTTTCCAAGTCCAGCAAAGAACATCAGTATCCCATAAGCATGAGTCAGTTTCTCAATTCCCACAGTCTTTGTTGTTACATATGGAAAAATTGACCAGTTCCCAGTCAGAAAACCCAGAATCCCAGAAAGCACTGCTAATGTAAGATAACTTCTGGCAAATGGAATTGCAAGCAAGGCTGCTCCCATCATTAGTAAGGTAAGTACATATAGATATAATGTGTTAACCCACTTAAAATCTGCCAGTATTCCTAAAACAAGTTTGCCAATAGCAGTCATAATGCCTATAATGGAAACAAGGGGCATATGATAGTCTTCTTCACTGATGTTTGCACTTCTTGCTATATCTTCCATGAGCAGAGAAGGAGGAAATCCACCAATATCAAAGAGCAAGATGGCAAAAAAGAGAGCTGAAAATACTCTGTTCTTAAAAAGAACTACAGTTTCCTCCCAGTAGTTCAAATAGAGCTGCCATTTTCTTTTGGCTAGTTGCTTGCAGAAGTTCGTCTGTTCCACAACTTTCTTTTTATAAGTGTCTTTCTCATTTACATTTATTGAGCTTAATACATTCTTATTTAAAATGTTATCTTGTTTGTAGTCAGGCACATTATTTGTGCATTTCTCATCAATGTAGCCCTTTTCAAGGATGCTTATATTTTCTTCAACGGTCTTTTCTTTTTCATGGTAAACAAAGAATTGATCTGGGACTTTGTCTATACGTGTTTTTTCTGGTGAAGGGGAATCAGATGACTCCAGTGGTCTCATCAGGCTGCCACATGCTAATATATTTAGAGATAGTGCACCAACTATTAGCAGGCAACCATCCAGTCCGTACAGCTCAATAAGCTCTCTTTGCAGTGCTGCATATATAAAGAGTCCAACACTTGAGCCTATAAAACAAGAATAACATAGCTGAGAACTTTGTTCACCAATAAGAACTTAACATTCCTGTGACAGCATATTTTGTAGTTGTTAAAGTGCAGAAGTCATTTGTGCTCCTCTTTTCTCAATCTAATAAACTGGTTAACTTCCCTGTTTAAGTCAGTTTCTTGGCTGATTATCCACAAAATGTTTTTCAAAACGTTGGAGAATTATGATGATTAACACCAGCAGACACTTTTAGAAACAAGTAGAATCCATACAGCATCTGATGAAAAACATAACATCCTTCTGCCATGCACATACATACACATATCCCTTTAGGTACCATGTTCAGTAACACTTTGAATCAGTTCTGTTAGAATTTCACGCAAAATCATTTTCTCCTTTCTCCTCACTGCTGCCACCTGCCCAGGCAGAAAGAGACCAGTGGTTCACCAAGAGCTTTTCCACAAACAGCAGGTGTTTAAAGACAGTCTGGTGTTTAAAGAGAGTAACTCAGAGCCTACAGGTAAATTTACTCCAGAGGCACTTCTGAAGCCCTGCAGGTCCAAACATGCATTTGAGAAATCTGACTACTTGGAAGAAAATATTGAAGGGTAAGCAATTACAATGAGCACAAGCTTTTTATGCAATCCTACCAATGTAAAGTATACACTCTTGGCTAAACTGAGCATAGATTCATCGTATAATCAATGGATAGCCACTCACAAATACAAAGCCCTGATTTTTCAAGTCAATATAAAAACAAACTTTAAAATGATTTTCTGAAGAATCTCTAGGTTTTTTAAAAGTAATCCATACACTTGAATTTATGAATTAACTAGCACTCAATAAGATCAAGTCCCACAGCCAACTGCCTGCAAACCCAATAAAAGCCATTGAAAATATTTCCAGGGCACAATGCAGTAGTGGTTCCCCTTTATTACACCAGTGTATACATAACTTGCATAACTTGCAACATAACTTGTAACATAACTTGCAGTACTAATGGTACTGACCAGGCCCCTCTTAACTAACCACTGCTCAAGAAAAAGGATCGAAGGAAAGACCCAATACAACACAGAAAGCCAGGTGTGGAACAGTATGCTTCTTTAACTATTTCTACTTGGTTCATTAAGTTAATTTCTCTTGGTAAGAAGTACAACACCACACAATTTTCAAGTCAATTTAAAGTTCAATTGATGTTAGTTAATTCATACATTCAAGTGTATGGATTACTTTTATAAAACCTAGAAATTCTTCAGAAAATCATTTTAAAGTTTGTTTTTAAATTGACTTGAAAAATCACAATTGAAGGCTGCTCAGCAGCCTTCAAAGAATTTTCGTTGTATTATCAGAGGTTCATTCTTCTAAGATCCCTTTCACGTGCGTGGATAAAAGTAGAAGTTGGGATGAGCTTTTGGAATCTTTCAGACATTCATCTTCCTTTTATACTGAAGGAAGAAAAAAAAAAAGGAAAAAGAAAAAAGAAAAAAAGAAAAAAAAAAAACCTAAGCCCAAACTTTAACTTTAGTTTTTAGAAAATAGTTGATGTGAGATTATGTTAATCCAGCATTTATATCTCCAGTCTCTTTCATCCACAATCTTGTGTAAGTACAAAGAGAGAGAAGAGAGCTGTGTAGAGTTTCCCCCAGTATTCCTCATGGCACACAGCCCGAGCTACTCATAATCTACTTTCATTTTGGTGAATTGCCTTTTCCTCATCTATACGGATAATCCACACCATACAACTGCAGATGTAGTTACTGACTTATCTGAAGCCGGTTGTTACATGCTCATTGCTACTGAGGCTTTCACTTCAGGAAGTAACTGAGAAAAATACAATGCTCCGTTTCTCTACTGCCAGAATAACGTTAGCACTGAAAAGTCTGAGAGAATGGCAATTAAAAATCACACCTGTTGAAATCAGACCAAGTGCAAGGCCTCTGCGCTTGTCAAAATACTGGCAAGTGATGGTGACCGTTGCAGTATACAAAAGGCCACATCCAAGTCCTGCAAAGAAAGACAAATAAGGCATACACCGTATTCAGGGAAATGAAGGCCTGCTTATTCCCTAGATGATGCAGTGGTGTACCCCAGACACAGAGATACTTTTAAACCTGGCTCAGCACCCATCATACTGACAGTGGAATTAGACTGCCAGCACTGTCCAAACCTTCTCTCCCTACAGCCGGTCCCAGTTCCCAAATCTGCATGAAGCTGGCTCAGTTTGAGAAGTTCACCAGCTCATATTTTATGCTATGTGGAAGCAGTTAAATGGCTGGCCTGGGCCAACAGTACAGCTTTGTCTGTGTGGCACTGTACCATAGCCAGGACACCCTGCTGGGTCCTGACGGCCAGTAAGGCGTCCAGATTTTTGACACAGTTAATTGGAAATTTGATAACCACCCACAGAAGCCCTCTGCAGCAAAAGGACAGCCCCCCTCCCAGCAGGAAAACAGCACTTTCATGCCTTTGGCAGAGCACCTTAGGTTCAATCCAGTTATGTGGAGAACAACACTGCTCCTTAATGATCTCTAATTTACTAAGTTAGAATGAGTACATGACAAAATTCCTGAAGGGATTTTATTCTTTTAAGATTAGTGCTTCCTGTCCACAGAAGACCTGCTTGAATCTACCCCTCCCTCAGAATAAATGAGTCTTTCCATCTCTAGTAATCATATTAACAGAGAACAAACTGCTTTTGAATCCTGAAGAACATCTGCATTGCCTTCGTCTTCTATAACGTGGTAACAGGCTGCCTGTGTGACCTACCCTAAAGCAAGTTACCCCACAGTAACTCAAGTCCTAGACTATAGCTGCCTCTGTGAATCAGCTGCTTCTTTCAGATTATTAAACCAAGACTTAACGAGCTCTAAGTCTCTACATGAAAGGGAGCTGTTTCTTACCAACAACAATCCCATATGAAAGATAAAGAAAGTATATGTTAGGTGCAAAACTGCTCATCATGAGGCCACCGGCCACCATAAAGCCACTGAAGATTGCTACTGGTCTTGCTCCAAAGGATGATACACAAATGCTGCACACAGGACCTAGGTAAAAGCAGGAAAAACAGTCTTGTAAATAGCAGTAACAACAAGGAAGAAATACAAAAACCTCGGTCAATGGAAATGTTCCTTGTGATAATAAATATATAATTACACTAAAAAACATTTGAGTACACACGGAATTCTTTAAGAGTAGATTATAAAAACATAAAAGATCAAGCTTGCAAGAATTCTGCTCAAGGAATGCAAAATTATAAGAGCAGGGAGGAAGGGAGAGAGCAAAACATAACTTAAAAATAGGATGATACATACATTCTAGACTATAACACTGCTACTACAAACCTATGGACTTGTACGAAGGTTCTAAAAAAGTCTTCATCTGTACGTACCAAAAAACTTAGACCTCAGCCAGGCTTTAGCCAAGCAGACTTTTTTTTAAATAGAAACAAAAAACGGTGTTTCAGAAAAGAGTATCAGTAGTCATCTTGATATAAGATGAAAGGCAGAAAACTGAAGTGGAAAACATCTGATCATAATCATGGTAACAATGCCACCTGGTGCTTAGACAGAGGAAACTTCTGCTGATGTAGCACATAAAGGCCACTGGTACTCTTCCCTGATTTTCGAGGGAATATCTGCCAGTCAGTATTTTATTAAATAACTGTTCATTACCTATCTTGACTATTATTGTAAAATTATGAAGAATAGAAGTCATTTATTGAGAATGTCCAGAGCAATGTTTGCAAAGTTTGCAAGAGGTTTCTCCTCCTCTTTGTCCTCCAATATTTCCTGGTTGGTTGGTTTTTCAAAATGAGAAGAAAATAGAGGCAACAGCCATACTCTGCCTATACAGAATCAGTTCTTTCCTCACAGAAGTTGTAGAACGAGCACTTAATTTTCTGTTGTGTGGCCTTTTAGCATGCAAGCTCGGTGTCCTGCATAAATAAGTAACCAGCATGGGACTTGGCTCACAAAAAACAAATGCTCTCCTGACACACACACACCCCCCCCCCCCCAGTTCCAAACACTCATAGACATATCTCAGACCCACCATCCTAAATTTGTCAGCCATGAAATTAGAAGTGTGATATGCATTCAAATGACATTATTTAAAGAACGAAACAAAACAAAAACCCCTCACCATCTTTGCATCATGTTCACATTGATAGAAAAACACCTCACAGTCAATAGAATCTGTGAAAGCAGTAATTTCAGAGTCTGCTCTTTTTCAGTTCTCCGACTCCCACAGAACTACGATTCCCGGCAGATGGGAGCTGAGCCCAGACATGATATAAGGTGAACAACACTTGGAGCTGATGACGGTGCTTGCCTAGGTTTACAGACAGGAGCTAGCAGCTGGGAATGCAGACAAGGTGTTTGTGCGGTTACCAGCCATGGAACAAGGAGTTCTGGCAGGCAGGAGCACTGATTCGTTAGCAGGTGAAACAGCCCTCAGATGGAAAGCAGGTCAGAACTTCTGCCCTGTGTGAGAGTTGTTTGTTTAGGGAACTTGCAGAGAGCACAGTTTCAACTGAGGCTTAACTACGCAAAAAGTCAGAGTTAAAGAAGAAAGGAGAAAATCTTATGGGGAAGTTGGGTTCACGTGCATTCTGGAAACAATGAGAAAGGAAGATATAAGCACTTGCTGCTTCTCAAGAACCAGCACGCTGTGGGAATGAAAGCCAGCCAGAATAACTTGGGCAGAGCAACTTGCCAAGAACAAAAGCCGAGAGTGTTAGATGGATGCTGATTCCTAGAATTACTTACAAGAACTGGCAAATTAAGATAGGCATGTTTCTTAAAACTGCAAGGATTATAATAAATAAAGGATTGAATCTGCATCACATTAAAAAAAAACAACAAAAAACTTCTACACTGTAAGAACTGTGTTCTTTCACTGTGTTAGGCAGTGATAACATAATTCAATTAAGCAGAGGAATTTGCATGCTTTCTATCCATTATTTCTTACCCACTGCCCTGCTGAAACAAACAGTATTTCCCTTACACGTATTGTGACGTACTCTTCTTTCAGAAGCTCTCTGCCCAGCCCGCAGCGCTGATATGGATTGCACTGGTTGCTAGCAAAGGGTTCAAAGTAAAATGGGATCTTCTGGAATCCAGCCAGAGGAAGGGGGGATGGGAGATAGAACCGAGGAACACATCTGCATACTGTGACAAGGGCACACTTCTCTGGAACATCATCAGAAGCAGCTCTGACAGGGTCCAAGGAGATGTTCTTCCATCTCCTCCCCATTACAAAAAATAATCCCAAAAGAGAATAGAATGTACAAAGAGATCTTTCTGCTCTGACATGGAAAACAACCTGCACAAAACTAAATAACTCATTCCAGTAAGTTCAGAATTAATATGTCGTCTCACACAGCAAGAGATTTGGCATCTCAGCAATGGCTCTGTTTATAAGAAGGAGCACCAGAATAACTATTAAAGCAGTTATAGATCTCCAGGATGAGAAGAAAAACAGATCCATCTTCCCTGCCACAACAGGCCTTACTTTCTCACTCCCATTATTATACTGCTAGAAAATAAGTCACAAAAGAAAACCCCCACAGGAGCAAGCATCTTTGTTTCATTTTCCTGCCTCTCCACAGTTCTTAACTCTGTTTCCCAAAGAGCTTGCACTTTTTTCAATAGGCAAAGTATGTTTGGTTATTACCATGGTATTTGCACAGGAGTTTACTGTACACAAACATGTCATTCTCTACAAGTAACTCAAGCACAATGGGTTCAAAGCAGTTAAATCTGGTCAAACATTCAACTTTCCCAGAGTGGGACTAAGACTTGCTCTGTGAACTCCTGCCCTGTGGATTTTGTTCAAAGTGGATGCTTGTATACTCAAGAATGTAAGAGCCAACGTACAATCACTCAGCAAAAAGCTTTACAGGCAGTGTAAAGGTTTTTATTTAGTCAAATGTTTCAGACAGATCCTGCTACTGATAATACATTTCCCATCATAACATAAACAACAGAAAATAGAATCCCAGTGGCAATCCTCAATAGGAAGCACAGATAACGTTTTGTACACCAGGATTTTCTTCAGTTTACTAAGCAACTCCAGGGGTTAGAACTAGTATCGGAATAATATTTGAAGACATGGCTCTTTTACAAATTAAACCTCAGATGTTTTTTTAGTTCCAAGTAAAGTCTATCAGGAAGAAACCAGCCCGCTTTACCAGAAGGGCAGCTAACTAGGAAGAAAACTGAGTTTTCAAAGACTCAGAGACTTCAAAGGCAGCACTGGGACTGCCAGTGGTGTCCTGCACACAACCTATCAATGATCGGCTGCCTGGTAATTGTTCTATGTGCAGAAGAGTGATCCAGAAAAAAATTGGAAGAGACAGCAGAAAGGACATGCTTTCTCTTGAAGGAAAATGATCAAAGGGAAAGAACTCCAGAAGAGAATCAAGCATACACTGATATTTTCCTTAGGATTTTCTAAATAAATAAATAAAAGATTTTACATCGGTGAGATCTGGATGTGACAGTGATTCCTTCATGAAATGTGAAAACAAGCCATATGCTGCTAATGAAAGATCTTCACAACTGCTGTGATCTACCGACCTCTGTAGACACACTCCTTCCAAACAGATGCTTCCATCTGCAATGTCACTACAGAGCTATTTTCTTTTAGGGCATCAAGAGCTAACACTCTCTTCCTCAGTGTTCTCACACAGAGCAAAAAAAATACTGCAAACAAATATGCTCTTCCTCCATCCTCTCATATCTACAATCCTTCCACCTTCACTTCATAGCTACTAAACAAACAGAGCTGGACAACAGTTCTTTTTCTTATCACCTGCATTAATCTGACCTACCCTACCTGTTGGTATCTGTACCAGCTCGCTGAAACAACAGAATAAGAGCAATGCTCATAAACTGTAAGTAAAATCCACTGGACATAACACAGGAACGTTTTTTGCATATTACAAGCATTGCTAAAACCTGCTGAAAACAAACACAACATCCTCTAAGAGTTTGTATAAGGCCGTAGATAGGAAAAAGCAATCCCTCTCCAACTCATCAAAGAAGACCACTCCCTTTTGATAAAATTACTAAATGGACTGGGCTTCTCTTTGGAGGAATCTGGGGACCCTCTCCACTCCTTCCATGTTCTGTACAGCTTCCATAGCCTTGGGTGGGAGCTACACATGTGCAAGGTTTTTGTCCAAAAGTCTGTAGATTTTTTTTTGCAGAGTTGTACAAACATTGCTTGACAATACAAAAGCTCACCGTTTTTTTAGACATTTAACACAGAGTATCTCAGGCCAGCAGAAACACTCCATTAATTTATCAAGACGTGCTTTTCAAGAAAATCTTCCCTTTGTTCTTAATCCATCAATAAAGGGAAGTGGGAACGGGAGACATACTGCTGGCTTACCGTAAACAGCAGTGGTGCCAGCTACGGGCGCCAAGGTCTTCGCCTGTTTTGCTTTTAACAAGCATAACATGGATCTAATTTAATTTCAGGCTCCAAATGGATGTCAAATTAAGAACACTTGGTGGAGGAGAAAAAATCTTCAAGAACATCATGCATATTTTCCCCTGGCTTGCTTTACGAAGCAAAACATAAGCGCTTTTAATTTCTTCCTACACAACAAGTCCTACATCATCCCTGGAGCCATCTCCCACGTCTATGATACCCAGTCAGTGTTATGATATCTTATGTTGTAGACGTTGTCTCACCACTGCCCTGTACAATAACAGTGGTGTATACTCTCTTTTTTTTTGTATGCACGCTTCTTTCAATACATGGTCACAGAAAGTTCTAACTTGAGTCATCTCGCAAGGAAGCAATCAGTCAGGCCCCTGTCCCACTTCCTTTTCCAGCTGATGAGCTCTTCAACTCAGGGCCTTAGCCACACAGCCTGTGTTCCAAGGGGACAGAAACTGAACACCAGGGTACCAGGGAATTCGTCCCAATAAACAAGGAGCTGTACTAGGTTTCTATGTCTTGGTCTAAGTTTAGCTCTCACACAAGCAGAGTAAACACTGTAGAAAGGATATCAGCAAAGCAAATGCAACAGTACTCACGAGCATCTACTACTATAAAAAATGTTTGAAACTACATTTACAGACAGAAACTTTTCTCACTGCCAGCTGTCTTTCACATAGGGACATATTCCTGTTTTCAGTTAAATTACAGTATGGAGCTAACAAACTCACTAGACATACCTCCCACTGTCACAGAAGTTATCTAATGTATTTTTCAATGCTGCTAATGGGGAACCAAAACAAAACAACAGAAAACTGGTAACAATGACAAAAAGAGACTGAATCAAAGTATACAGGCTTAAAAGAAAAAATAATTACATTGCAGTCTCCAAACACAAACCACACTTATTCTGGACACTTCAAATATACCTTTTTTAAAGATAAACTTGTTAATCAGCTGAATCAGTTAATCAGTTAAAACTAAACAGCCTTTCTGATAAGATTACATACTCTCAAGGAAGCAATTAACTACCGAGAAAAGTTACAACAAACACTTTCTGATAATTCAGGAAAAATATCTATTAGCCTGATCATCTATCTATTTAGCATAGGCTACAACACACAATGGTCCTGTGCATCTGGCCTGTAATACTAGAACCTGCAACAACAGAATTAATAACAGAAATAAGTTCATTTCTTCCATATTCATGAAAAGATTCCATACCACTGCTTTTGCACTAAAAACACATGCTCTTCACACTAGTGACTGGGTCTTTCTTGCTATGAACTCTGCAGGAAAAAGTTTCTGTAAGAGACTGCATGTTCCACAAACAAGAATGAAAATACTCCTTGTACCAATCTAGAAGGCTAATCTACTGAAGCCCTTGGAATTCTAACGTGATAAGAGATTGAGACATTCCTACAAATAAAAAAAGGATTAAGTAGCCATATCTTTTTATGGGCTTTTTAGCCATTCCTGCTACAGCTCTTAAATGAGCTGATCTTTAATAAAAACACTTTTAGGGAATTACAGTCTTTAAGGTCACTTTCTATGCAACATGTAAGCACTCTGATGAGCTTTACAGTCACTGACACCAATGCATCCTCCTTACAATGCGAGGAAAGAAGAACAGATCTCCCACAGAGAGCAACAGAAGATATGATGGGTGCACAGAGACTCACGAGTATCATCAATTTCATTATTTTAGTCCTTGCTAAACCTCCTTCATAAAGTCCTTATTTGCAATAAAGAGCTTTTATCATCAGAGACAGAAGTTACTCCCTCAAGACCTAAGGTTTCATATAAAATAACAACTGGATTTTTCCTTTATTTCCTGCTGTGAACACCAAACCAACTGGACAACATCATCATCACTGTGTTTGTGTTAGTCCCAGAGAGAAACTTTTACAAATTTCAATTTAAAGGGTACTGAGGGAATTTTCCAGTAGAATACCAGCACACCACAGAATTGTAAACCCTCAAAAGCATTGTAGCTTTCAGTAGAGGTTAGGATACTCACAGTGCCCTCCAACAAGTTTACATCAAATAGAGTTACCATTGAGGTCAGATCCCAGCTTGACAGCAGGATCTTCCATTTAACATAGAGTAGGGAACATAACTTTTGTTTTCAGTCAACTCTGATCACTTCAATGCAATTAAAATATTTCTCTGTATTTTTCTTTGAGCTAAAATTACAAATTACTGTTCAGCTTTCAAATTCCAAACTGGAAGAATAAAATCATACGGACAGACTGTCAAAATTTCAAGCAGTTTAATCAATCCATACCAAAGCAATTCATAACAGCACCTTTTTCCTGTACCATTCATTCACAGAAGTTTCTGTTTGCCTAAAAGCACATAACTGACGATCACAGAGGCAAGGCAGAGGGAACTAAGAAAGCTAGAAATTAGCACGGTGTTGCCATATGAAGGCTCTCATTAGAGGAGTGAGCCAAAGACTTCCAGTCTCCAGAGAGGTTTTTCCTCACTCCTTCTCTTGCAATCCCCGTCTGCCTATTTTTCCTTCAGTAACTATCTTGTTTGGCCTTATTTTCTCCCATGAGTTTATTTAGGCTTTAATCCTTTCATAATAAGAGTTAATGCCCTCAGAACAGAAAAACAGAACTCTATAACAGAAGAATAGACTCATACACCCTGAGACTGAATATAGTTGTGTGGTGAACCATCTGCCTTCGCCTATTTCTGTTCTGCCTAGTGATATAAATACCTATTGTAAATGCAAGAACAGTATTTGGCCATTTAGAATCGTATAAAGCAGAGGCTTTTATTCAGTTCTGTATCATGATTTGAACGTCAGTTCTCTTTTCAGGAGAGATTTCCTCAGAATCCTGAACTAGATTTCAGCCATTAAGTTACTTGAATGCTTTTGCCCATAGCAATATTTCTGTTGATGCACCATTTTTGTCCAGATTCAGCAAAAAGGTAATAGCTCCCTTGGCAAATCTTTGAAAAGCAAAAGTTAGTCATGTCACTAGTAGCATATCCATGGCTCAGTAGTAAAACAACAGCAAAATGGACCTACGGACTTTCACAGTGGTGTTAATTTTCACAAAACCCTGCTGTTTCTCTTCAAGACAATGTCTCCCTAAAATAATTTCATGGGAAGCTTTTTTTTTTATTATTATTATTATTTTTTATTTAATGCCACTTTTATCCATGGCTTTAAAACCTTCAAGAGCAGCTTTTTTTATTATTTTTTTTTACCTCAAACAAAAAGCCAGAGAGCCCAAAAATAAAAATAAACAAAAACAAACAAACAGAAACAACAACAACAAAAAAGTCCTATCAACAAAATTAACATTCAGTTGCTCAAGTATAGTTTGGTATTTGTAGATTATTCAGATACAGTCATTTTGAACTTCATAAGGCTAATACTTCTTTTGCTATTTTACCATTTTTAGTGGTAATATATTATAGTGGAAACTATTATATATACTATATATACTATATATAATAGTGGTACTATTATAGTGGATATATATAATAGTGGTACTGTTATAGTGGATATATATAATAGTGGTACTATTTTAAAGTGGAACTATAAACGCAATGTTCTTACCTACCTTGACCTGAAACAAGAATACACTATCCCTCATGATCTTTCATCATTTATAGCTGTGTTTAATATAATTCCAAAAGCACACATAGATGAAAGCATCTGTTAGAAATGTTTCCATTTAAGATAGATACTGCATCTACACTTACTGGCAAGCAATCCGATTCCATTTGCTAGTGATCCAACCCAAGCAGTCTTGCCTTTCCCTTCTCCAAAAGCATCCAGCCATTCTAAATACAAGACTCCCACCGCCAGCGGTGATCCGTAACACAAGAACTGAGTAAAGAAGGAAACGATAACAATCACCCAGCCCCAGCCACCATCGGGTGGTTTCTGAAACACCATCTTGTCAGATGAGCATAGATGGACACGTAGACCCTGTGCAAACGAAAAACAAACAAACAAAGAGGGTCAGAACGGAGCATTAGAAACTGGGCTTGCTAATGTAACTGAGCTGTAGAAGTGAGATACTGCCAACCAAACTTCAAGAAATATAATAAAAAGCAGCATACAGGCAATGGAGATGAGTTGCCATTTGGTATTTCTGACCCTTCATCCTCATCGTATACTGCTCCTGTGGTACAGAGCGAGTCATATATTAGTATGCCACACATCTGTCAGCACTGCATTGCAGAAATGGATCACATTTCATTTTCTGAATGTTACGGAAGCTTTGTGAAGACCCCAGGCACCAATACACGGTGCAGTGCAGCAAGAGAAACATTTGGCCACTAGCAGTTATGCCCTTGGTTATCCTAAGCAAGTACACAGGCCCAGAGGCGAAGGACGACTACAAGTATAAAGTAACTCCAATAAATAATTTAGGTACGAAAAAAAATCACAGGCATCAAAATATTAGTTCAAGGCATGGCAAGATCCACCATCTGTGCATCTCAGCTTTAAATAACTAACTGTCCTCACCTTCTTAGGACTAGTTTCTGAATGTAGAGAGTGGTGTCTCTAACTTGTAGCAAAGGATTTGTAAGTTTCCAGGCTAAATTGCTTTGGAGTTTGGATGACTCCAGCGATACGTGAGTTCCCATGCATGCAACTAACCTGCCCTCCCTCTCTTTAGGGAGCAATCTGCTGAACTGATGATCACAAAACCCATGTTCTGTTCCTGGCTCTCTCACTAACCAGATGTGTGATTCTCAACCATTTTATTTTCTTTACCCTGTAAGACAGAAACAGATAAGATCTTACTCTGTTTCCTTCAGGACATTTTCACAGCACAGCTTAAGCATTAAGAGTGCTGCAGTAATGGTTCTGCTCTGGGGGACCCCGGGGGCAAAACAACAAAATAAGTAGGTCTTATTGTCCATTTGTGAAGAGGTGCCGGTTCTTGAACATTTTTCAGTGAAAAGGGAAAAAAAATTACTTATAAAAATTACTTTATGAAAGTAATGATCTAAATGAGTAGACAGTAACAGAAGTTCCATTCAAGCTGCCCTGACTCTTCATGATCAGTTTTTAAGGATTCATGTGGAAAACTCACAAAACTAAATAATAAATAAATAAGCAAATAAATAAATAAAGTAATATAAAATTGCAAAGAATAACTACTATACAGTGAGACACAAAAAGAGCTGGTTCCATCTAATTCATAGACACAATACTTAAATGTTACTTTAGGAGTAGATACTTACAGATGAGGACACCCAAGTCCTTCAGCCCCCTACAAATGTAGCTTCATGTGGCAACTCTACCTGCAGAAAAAGAGCAGCAAAGCGACTTTTCAGCCCAAGTATCGCTGCAACAGTGGAAACAGTATCTTTACAGAGCAACTTCAGAAGAATGCAAGTTACGGAGTTACCTCAGTGGAGAAATACTGATCCCCCCCCAATTAATCAACAGCTGACAGCAGCCTTGAGCACCAAATAACAATAACATGACCTACTAACATAAAATAAGCCTTCGAGGTCTTTGGGAAAAGATTTATGGTTTTAACATCATAACCGTCCTTCGTGATACAGTATTTCCAGTTACAATCGTCATGAAGTTTTTTTTTCAGCTACAAATCTAAATTCTGATTTACTCCTTCAAATGTCTGGCAATTGTCCCTTGATCACATTGGATGCCAGGGTGAGAGCTGTCTGAAATCACAGGATACCATGAGGTATCAACAAACTAAAAAGCTGCTTATAGGTATCTTCCAACAATAACCCTTACAATCACACAACAGAGGATCTCCTCTGTCTCTAAACAAAATACACTACATGTATACAGTCATAACAAGACTGGGCACATGCACCTCTTCTTGCACTAAAGAAGTGCTTGCTTTGTCCCTGAATGGGGTCAAAATGGTGGAAATTAGTTACAGCATCAAGAAAAGACAGTTCCACTGGGGAAAAAAGATCACATTGTAGATTTTGAAAACTCACCAAAATATAGATACAGATGTACAGTGAATAATCCCAACTCCTATTTGTTTGAAGTCTCTAGAAAACAACACATGCTAGCTATTATGTTCACACTAAAACTTTGCAAAGACACAACTCTTACCTAACTCAGTTCTGTTATTCTTTGATGTGATGGGGAGGAAGGGAGGGCAGGCGATGAAAAGTTTTCACAGCCTTCGGTCTTAGTCTTTTCTAATAGAAAGGTTAACAGAAAATTTGGACCAGCTCCTCGTCTGCCTCTAGTCTGCATGGATTTATCAACTTTAACAGAGTTCTGCCAAGTTAGGGTGGCAAAAGAGCTGACCTTTGACTTCCCAGAAGCCTCCTATTTTGCACAGCAGTTTTCTTTCACATATTTTGACTAAAATGACAGATTTATAGACAGCAAAGATTTATCTTTTCTAAGCACTTCAGGCCATTCACAGTCTGCAACTGTCAAGCACAAAGTGCAAATCACCACTTACCCCATAGAAATCATCCTTGTACTGAAAAAAAAAGTATTTACCAAATCCCACAGATTGTTTTTACCAGCTATCATGACCTGGCTTTTCTTTCCCACTCTTGCAGGCCCCTTTAGGGACATTGCTGTCTGTCTATTATCTACAATAAAAGAACATTTTCTTACTTCCCTGAAGGCATGAAGTTCTCCCGTGGAGAGGGTGTTAGCCAAGAACCCTGTACAAAGAGCCTGTCCCCTGGAGCTTTCTGCTATGGTACATGGTTAAAGGTACACCAGTAAACCAAGCTATTATCATGATTGTGGATATCAAGGTACCTTTTATTGGTACGTTATTTAATATTTCCCTGCAAATGGCAAGTCAGAATACAAAATTATTTAGCAGAGCCCCGCTGAAAAGGCTTTGGGGTACTGGAGGATGGCAAGCTGGACATGAGCCAGCCAGGTACCCTTGCAGCCCAGAAAGCCAACCGTATCTTGAGCTGTATCCAAAGCAGCATGGCCTGCGGGGTGAGGGAGGCGATCCTGCCCCTCTACTCCATGTTGGTGAGACCTCGGTTAGAGCTCTGCTTCCAGATGCGGAGTCCTCAGCACAGGAGAGACACAGAGCTGTTGGAGCACATCCGGAGGGGGACCACAAACATGATCCAAGGGATGGAACAACTCCACTATGAGGACAGGCTGAGAAAGCTGGAGTTGGGCAGCCTAGAGAAGAGAAGGCTCCAGGGAGACCTGATAGAGTACCAGTACCTAAAGGGGGGCTATATTAAAGAAGGGGACAGACACTTTAGCAGGGTTTGTCATGACAGGACAGGGGAAACAGTTTCAAACTAAAAGAATGGAGATTGAGATTGGATATAAGGAAGAAGTTTTTTTTACAATAAGGGTGGTGAGGTGCTGGAACAAGCTGCCCAGAGAGGTGGTGGATACCTCAACCCTGGAGGCATTCAACCTGAGCAACCTGATCTAGCTGTAGATGTCCCTGTTCACTGCAAAGGAGTTGGATTAGATGACCTTTAAAGGTCACTTTCAACTCAAACGATACTATGATAAAAATCCAGTAGGATGGCCAAGAGCTGACAGTAGGAGTTAAAGAGTTGTTACTCCCAGTACTGCCTACATGAGTCTGTGCATCTGCCTGGGAGGGATGCAAAGTGTCTCCCGCTGTTTTCTGTCCCTGGGCAAGAGGAAGCCACAGAATACTAAATCATCAAAAATAAAGAAGCAGGTGCTCACACAGATGAGAGGTTAATGGACAATGTTAACACCAGAATTGAGGTGGGAACGATTCTGCAAGTCTGTTCAGAAGAACTGAGGATGCTGTTTTGGACTGCAGGAAACCTAGTCACTTCAGAATAGCAGGAATGGAGAAATAAAGCAAAAAGAGTTAAACAGTAACTGGAAGCATGGTTAGAAAAAAGCTTTTCAATGAGTTGTACTCACAAAGAACAAGAATCGGATGAAGAGGGCCGTTTGATGAAGGCCTTTAACAATGGCAAGAAAAGAAAAATAAACCCTAAAGAACAAGTTGAACAACAGTTAAAATGTAAGATCGTGGTGTCATGCTGTAACAGCTTTACTCTGTAGAGTGGTTTCCTCACAACACCAAACCCTTTAAAAGCCATTAAAATTCAGCTTAAAGATGACAGATGAGCACCGACGAGCAAAAACTTCAACAGTCTGATTGCAATTGAAACTCCGGCCCTCAGCACAGAAACTTGTAACAATCTGTGGCAAAGGGAATCTTGAGAAAAACAGCAGCAAAAGGATTGTTTTCAGTTTGTTATATGTGCTGGAAGGTTGTTAAGCACGCTGCTTTCTGTGAGCAGCATATGGCTGCAAGGAAGGCTGAGGTCAGCAGAATCTGTGTGATTAACAGCTCTTCCAGTCTGGCAACGCACTGGTACGAACAGAGACAGAAGCAGGCAGAATGATAGCATCCCTCATTTTAAAGTGGATTCGATTTCAGGTAGATTTGCGGGGCTTTATTTTCCAGTCACAGATGCTATGGCAAGCACAGGCATTGCGTTAAACGCACTGAAAAAGGCTTGTCTGTACTTTGACAACGTCAGACTTGAACTGATGTTTGTACTGCGGTAGCTCCCTACACTTTAATACTTGTCCTTAAGTACCTCCACCCTGAGCACATAAGTGTCCTCTCAGTTCTCAGCATTCAGGTTTACATATCTATCACACTCCGCTTTCCCTTTGGCAGCTCACACAGGAGGCTTCTCAGCATAAACACTTCCTTCCATTTCTGCCCGAGCAGCACCACGAGGCTTAAAACAAAACACCGGAACAAAACTTCCTGACAGCGTCGTAACATTTTCCCCCTTGCGCTCACTAAGCTCACACAAAGAAGCGTCCGTCAGGGCAGCGCACGGCCCAGCCGGCCGCGTACGGATCC
>JAPSGF010000046.1:2752348-2816077 GCA_035772895.1 Perdix hodgsoniae | reverse complement strand
TCGCCTCCCGCAGCCTCGGGGAGGGAGGGGGGGGGGAGGTTTGCCCGGCCGCAGGCGCGGCCCCGCGGGCCCCGAGCGACCCCTTCGGGCGAGCGCCCCGCTCGCCTCCGCCGCGGCCCCGGCCCTCCGCCGCGTTCCGGGCTGCCCCCGGCCCCGCCGCCCCTCCTCCCGCCGGCAACTCTCGCCGCCTCCCCGTTTTTATCGACGCGTCCGTGGCGAAGCCTCGCAGGCACGACCGCCGCTTCTCTCGCGCTTAACGCGCCCGGGCGCACGCAGCAGCCTCCCCGCGGCAGAAGCGGATCGCGGCCGCGCTGCCGGGTGACCGCAGGCGCTTCCTTGCGGCACCACGGCCGGCCCCGCGCTCCCCCCGTTCGGCCGCGGCTGCGGCTTTTCCCCCGCGGTCTGCGACGCCCGCTGCTTGCGCGTCCCGTGTGACGGCCGTGCCGCTGCCCCGCCAGGCCGGCTCTAGCGCCCGCACCCGCATCAGCCGCAGCTGGGAATAGAAATATTCCCACAGACGAGCGGCCGCTGACGTCCTGAAGCAATTTAAGCAGTTCACGGCCCCCGCAGCGGTGACGGGCATGACAGAACTCCTCTTTGGTACCGGCAGTCCGGACTGACCCCTCCATGCACAATTTGTAAAGGTCCATGAACTTCAGCATTTTTTTTTAAGTTGCTGAAATCTACCTCAGAGTGTTCAAGAAAATAAATAAATGCTGCCAGAAGGAGTGACAGATGTATGGTATGAACTCCAGCCTTATTTCTGAGACAGTGCTGTAGTGCAAAAGGCTCTGTTTGTGTACTTCAAACCAGAAAGAGCAGCCCACAGTACAAGAATAGTAACCATCAGGGCCCTAGAAAACTGGTACTGAGAGAAAACTACATGGGGTTTAACCTAAAGAGAAGGCAGAGCAGAATGACACATAACATTCTTCCAGAAAATAAAACAAGTCACTGCAAAGAAAAAGGAACAAACATGCTAGGCATAACCAAGAGGTCAGCGGGCCTCGGCTCCATCAGCGGATTTTGCATTACATACTAGGAAAAGTAACGTTGGTGTAGTACTGGCAGAGATTTCCCTGGGAGAGCGTGGCATTTCACAAACACACGCACTGGGTTGCCTAAGTGAGAAGTGACTGAAGACAGCTGCCCAGCCAGCACAAGTCTCCATTTACTTCAGTCATTCCTTGGGCTCCATGACAGCTGAAGTGGAAAGGCCACTTGAAAGCTTACTGTAGCCACACGAAGAGCAGCTGGAAAATAACAATTCTGAAATGACCATTCAAGTCATGCTGTTTCCTATACATAATAGAAAACTAACAAGTATGATAAAACTCATTTTTTCCACATAAGCGTACAGATACCTCAGTTCCCATTACAGCACTTGACAGAAGTGTTTTGCTTTTTGAATTCTGCAAAAGCTTAGAAAACAATGCTGCAGGCTAAAATTAAACACAGAACATTTCAGTCTACCAAAACTGGTTATAAGCACCAGGAAAAAAAAAGGGTGAGGAAGAATATTTGTGTATTCTCAAGTCGACCTGCACAGAAAAAGCTAAAAGTTAGTTGTGGCTTATCTATACAGGAACATTCAAAGGAGTTGTGCATCGGTCGTAGCACACATTAAAACAACCTGGCTCTTTCTGCAGAGGAATTGGTCCAAGGCATATGCAATCCTCAGATTGCAAGCAGCTTTGGACCTAAATGAGAAACCTCACTTGAGAAATGAAATGCACTGTAGGTGAGTGCATATTGATCCTCTTTGCTTTACCGTAACTTTTTTGGATGCCCTCCTATCGAGAAGTCCTCTGCTTTAAATTTAACTCTGCCTTTCATATGAACAAGCCAGTCAAGTACATATCATAATTTTGAGAGGGCAGCCTTGCTAGTAAAAAACAGACCTATGAAAACGAGCCATAGAAGCCAAAGGCAGGAGGGAAGAGTCCCTCCTCCACATCTGCTTCATCCTTGCTTTTGCGAAAAGCAACATATCTCCCTCCAATTCCAGGTTTTTGCTCACAGCCTACAGTGTTTTGGCAGCTGCCACTTGGCTTAGTTCTCAAATCAGTGATTAATCTCATTTCTTCACATCAGAAACCCTTCCTAAAGGGCCTTCAAAGACAAGCAAATTGTAACAGTGCCACAGCTGCATCCTTCATAGTTATGCTTTTGTCCCATACATCACCAGAAGAATTCTCAATCTTCTGCTCCAAAATAGAAAACAAAGGGAAGCACAAATAACGCCTATATCAGCCCTCCTCGGGTTTAGGGTTTAGCAGCCCCCTAGGGTTTAGGAATCCAAAGGGCAAAGATACTCATGAAACATGGCCAGACATAAGAACAATACTTAGTTAAAAAATTACCTTATTTTGGTCTAGCATGATCTCAGGATGTGTAATTCTAGGTCACCTGAAGCTGTATGGGTGTACAGACGGATGAGCTGCTCTGCAGGTGGTGCAGCGATGGCAGCACCCGAGGGCATAGACAAGTGTAGAGTGCATCCATACAGCCCCCTGGGAGGGGGGTGCTTGCCAGGCACTGAATGCAGCTGGTGAGCTGAATAACACAAAGGAATTAATTCCTCAGTTTAAAGTGGTGGTTTTTCTTTGCTGTCGTTTTATTATCAGAAGGTACATAATCTGCTATGGAGGAAAACCTCAAAACACAGAACTATTCTACATAATAGATCTACTACCATCCTCTAACCCGTGGTCCAGTCTGGGAAACACCCTTTCATACACTTGCAGTCCTTACAAGATCTCTGTAGGTGAAGTGACTCTAGAACTACAGATTCAAACTAATAAGCCCAAAGTTCATCATCTGATTGGGCGTTTTAACTTACTTGTAGAAAATGTTCATTAATGATTGAAGGGAAAAAAGGTGAGGAAAGCAATCAGTATAATTTATGTGGTTGTATTAAACATCTGTGTTTAAAGTCACAAAGTCTAAAGGACAGTCATATGTTATAATTTAACCTTTCATGTGAGAGGCAGAAAAAACAAAGCCGCTGGACCACATTAAACAGGATTTTTATACCCTCTTTAAGATTTGTGTGAAAGGGAGCAAGATTGCTTAAGCTGCAAAGAACTCTCATTTCCCCCACGCTGTGGTCTTCTGAAAGGTCCTGTAAGATGGACCGGGCCTGAAGCAGGTGTTCAGACATGTCGCCAGGCTAACTGCTGTCTGGCAGACTGTGTACTTCGAAGTGCTGATAAATAAAGCTTCCTAAGTTAGTCTTCAAAAATACATGTGCCAGATAAATGCCGCTTTGGAACATGCAAAACTTGTAACAAAAAATAAGCAGTAGTCATTTAGTTTGAAAAATACAATCTACGATCTCCTTTGTTGCTTTTGCATTACTGTATAAGATTTTTTTTTTAGGTTCTCACACTGGCAGTTTAAGTGATAAGGCCATGGAA
Source organism: Perdix hodgsoniae (assembly GCA_035772895.1). Taxonomy (NCBI): domain Eukaryota; kingdom Metazoa; phylum Chordata; class Aves; order Galliformes; family Phasianidae; genus Perdix; species Perdix hodgsoniae. Next base: position 2,812,658 of record JAPSGF010000046.1, on the reverse strand, counting down.
AGATTATAGGAAAATGTTGCCTGAAAAAATATGCGAAACAATTTTATCTTGTTTCTCATTTAAATATTTCTGCTATGCAATGCATGCAACTATTGCAGTCACAAGGACTGTCTTCTGAAGATTTCACAATTACGTGTGCTTAGTAAGTTTTTTGTAATAAACTGGGGAACTATCACAATTTTTCCATAGTGTAATTTTACTAATCACCCTATGTCTATTCATTCTCTATGCTGATAAATGAACTAGTTGGGTTCCTGAATTAATTATATTTTATGTATTAGAACATTAAGAAAAAAATCACAGTAACTGAAGGCATTTAAAAATATATATCTCTCAACTACAATGCAATAGCATAAGTGAAATGATAAATAACTGCTGGTAGCATGAAGAACATTTGCTAACGGTGTAAAATGGAAATAAAATGACAGTACTACATCTTCGAGCAAAGAAATATTAGTTCCACTTCTCAGAGCATTCACTTTTACTGAACACAAAGGACGTATTTATTATGGCACAGGTCTCTCGTGACCTCCTTGTTAGCCATAAATCCACTGAGATCAGTGCCACCATACACCCACCACAGGTGTATAGAGATTTTCTCATTTTCAACCATCTTCTCTTACTGCACTCCTCTCATGAAACATCCCTCACAGCAAAATAAAACTTAAGTAAGATCAGGATAGCTCAGATCTGTCTTAGGGAAAAGATTCATTTTCCTCTATAAACTGGAAAAGGGCTTCTTGTGGTAGAAGGCAAAGATCACAGCCATCCCACCTGGGAACAGAGCTCATACATACAAGTATGGTTACATGAGAGACCCGGATGTCAATGAAAATATGTTAGAAAAGGGAGGAAAAAGAAAAAAAGAAAAAAAAAAAGAAAACCATAATATACAAATAATCCATCCACCTTCATAGAAAATAGCATTCACAAGGAAATAAAATCTATTTCCCATTTCTAAACACTGCACGTCTTCCTGAGCTGTTGTACAGATAGGAATAGGGCATCTGAATAGTTTACTTACCTGTAGGAAAGTGGACTGGCTTACACGACAATGACTTTTTTGTTTTCCATCACAAATACCAGGTCTTTTTTCATCTACTGCTGAAAGTAAAAATGTGTTATGCAGAAAACAAAAGAACCAGGTCTTTACTATGTCTGAAAAGCAGCACTATCTTTACGAAGCAAGTACCAGAACATCCCCTCTGGTGCCATGCTACAAATCCAGGGCTGACTGCTGCAATAATCAGAGCCATGACACAGGGCATGATGAGGTGGCAAAAATGCATTAGAGAAGGTCCTTTAAGAAAACAATGACACCTTTGTTACACAGAATTATCTCCAGTATCTGCCTGTCAAGCGCATGACATGGAGAGGGCTGTTACCAACCACATCACATGCCTGATGATTTCCCAGTGGGACTCTGTATGCAGTCTGTGTCAATTGACTGCTCTAGAAACACCCAGGTACTACTCTCCAGGGGGTAGTTGTTAGTCATTGTTAAGACTATTTAGAATTTCAGAATGGCTCGGGTTGGAAGATACCTTAAAGATCATCCGGTTCCAAACGCCCTGCCGTGGGCAGGGATGGCACCCACTCAGTGAGGCTGCCCGCAGCCCCATCCAACCCGGCGTTGAATGCCTCCAGGGAGGACTGTGCCAGTCCCTCACCACCTTCTGAGTAAAGAGTTTCTTCCTAACTTCTAACCCAAATTTTCCCTCTCAGAGTTTAAAGTCAGTCTCCCTTGTCCTATCACTATCAGACCATACAAAAAGACAGCCCCCCTCCCCCCTCCTCCTGCTTATAAGCTTCCTTCAGGTAGTGGAAGTAGGCAATGAGGTTTCGCCTGGAACCTTCTCTTCTCCGAGCTAAACAAGCCCAACTCCCTCAACCTTTAATCCTAAGAGAGATGCTTCAGCCCAAGCATTTGTGGCCCTCCTCTGGACCCACTCCAACAACTCTACAGCTTTCTTGTGCTGGGGTCCCAGGCCTAGATGTAGTACCCCGGATGCAGCCTCACAAAGGCAGGATAGAGGGGGACAATCACCTCCCTTACTCTGCTGGCCACCCCTCTTTCCATGCAGCCTCTGTCAGAACAGTCCAAGGAGCTGACTTCACTCCCATAGCAGAAATAACGACCATCTCAGCATACTACAAAGGAAATATTTTTGTTAAGGTTGTAACAAGGCATGGCACGGATACTGGAGACAGCCCCTCAGAAACAGTGTTTGCTTATTCCTTAATGAAAATTCATCTACTTGCCACTACCACATGCTGAAATGTAATGGCATTCATTGATCACAGCAGGAAGGAGCATGATGTATTTGTGTCTCTTCAGACTACACACACACACTTTTCATCTTGCCAGAGTATTAAGTTAATAGAGTTGTTAGCTTTTCCCTCACTTAGTTAACTACATTAAAATACTGAGGTAGGCATTTATATTCTGTCAACAAAATTGAGAGGTTAATAGGAGCAGTATGAAACAGCTAGTGTCCTAAATTCATCTCAATGCAATCTCATTACTTCAACGTTGTCATTTTTTTTCCTTGCCAGTTACGCTGTAGCCTCATTTCCTATATTGCTCTTAGCCTAATCTTGCGTTGTCACAGGCTGAGGCAGAGATTTCAAATTACACTGCATTTTTGCAGTCATGCTTACAGCTTGTTACATAGCACGTTCTAAAGCAAGTCACTATTTCTCTCTAAATACTTGTGAAGTGTCCCCAAAGGCCTGTGTATTTTAACTTTGTATGGCCAACACAAACTCAGTGGAAGGATGAAGAGGAAAGGAAGGTTGCACAATGGAAGGGGTTTATTTTAAGCCCATGTTAAGCTGCCACCAGGCTTGTCTAAATATAGATTTGTCTACAGTAAACACCCTTAGTCTGCATTTACTGCAGACACTCGGAGTTCCTCAGGAACAGCAAGGAGGCTTTGCATTCACACCCAGGCCCAAGAGAACTCAGTCATAACAAACATCCAATGAAAGTTTGTAAGTGTGTTTTTGTACGTAGGGAGGAACAATAACCAAGAAAAGCTTACCTCTACTGTTGGCCTCGTGCCTTTGTCGTCTGAGCTTTGGGAAGCTCCATGAAGGCTCTCCTGATGAGTAGCATGCTCACCAAGGGGCTTCAGCTTTCAAGACCAGTTCTTCAAGGCAGCACAGTTTGCAAAGGACAGGTAAGTGGGGTCTGTGCAGACACGTTCCTTGGACTTCTGCTGTGGCTTGCATGCCCCCAGGCAGGAGGCAGCTTGTGCTGGACACGTGTTGGTCCTGGCTCTGCCCAGTCAGAAATCCTGCCACCTCTGCCTGGGGTTCCTGCTAACTCCTGCCTCCTGTCCTCCACTTGCTAATACTTGCTTTAGCTCTGGCTTGCTAATCCTTGTATTCAGCTAAATATTCAACTATACCAAAATCATCTATACCAAGTACCAGCAAGCTAGCCACACCTGTGAAGAGCTTGGACAATTTACTATCACTAACTTAGCTCAAAAGTTACTTGCTCTGACAACTACAGTGTAAACATAACTGCTTCCACCACGGTACTCTGGTACTCTAAGCTTGCATTAGTTGTACAGCAGTGACTGTGAAGAGAATTAGAAACCTCTGTGTGTTTTCTTGATCAGAGCCAATCATTTTATTCATGGAATAGCTTCCTTAGTAGAAAAGGTACAAATGTCAACAACCATACTTTCACTGAAACAGTCTGGAGACTCCTTTGTACTCTCTGTAAACCAGGCATAAATGTGTAACTACATTTATGATAAACTTCATTTGACTTTTCAGCTTTGCTACCGGACTACTAGATCAGGACCGATTTGCAGGCTGTATTTCAGCAGACGAGCAGATCTGCCAAGATCTGTGAGCACTGTGCTGTTGTGCTGACTCAGAGCAAGAGCTGTGCAGCGTCAGCACCTGGGATGGTTCCAGACCTCAATGTAATGCGAGCGTTCACCTCTGAGGTACATCACCTACCAATGAAATCACGTAACGAGATCTATCTTTGAAACTTTTACAATCTGGTTTGAGGTAGACTATTTTAACTTGCCCAGCAACTGGTGAAACAAGTAGACAAAGTAGAAAACAAAACCGTCATTAGCACGTATGCACGTCGCATATTCATTTCTGTCCTGCAAACAAGCTGAGGAAGGTTTTTGCTTTGCAGCAGCTACCAATGCAACATATCCACAGACGAGTTCTGACCAAATCTGTACAATACTCCTCTCTCACAAATAACATGCCTTATACAACATCACCTCGCTGGTACATCTTAAGCCTTATGGAGCATCGGCTGCCCCTGCAAATCAAGCAGCAAATGCAAGAATCACGTGGGAGTACCACTATCATTTAAATTATCAGCTCTCCGGAATGCACCAATGTTTAGAAACAGTCATTCATTTTGAGGGAGGAAGGAAAAAATTCTTTATAGCTCCCGAGTTTTCAACAGTTGGTGTTAACACTTACCCTTATCTCACAAGGGATGATCCTAACACTTATTGGTGCCACAGGTCAAAAAGAGAGATGTGAGTGAGGCAAAAGAGAGCACCCCCTCTAGGAATATAAAGGGCAGAGTGTATACATTGTGCTTTGGTACCCTTTAAGCTACAGAACCTCTGCACTCAGAAACAGAGGATGAAACGAGCTGTGGAATACGTATATCAGCAAGGCAAAGGTAAATTATCCGGCAGTGCATTTCAGACTAGGCAATATCAAAGCAGAAGCTTCCCACCTTGAGAGTGAGATTAGGAGGGGCAGGCTGAAAGACCACCTTCACTGATGCCAGCCTCAGAAAATCCAGTGCCATTGTATACATAAAGAGAGCTCCAAGTGACTGATTAAATGGCATTCAGACACTGCTGAACAGAGAAGTGAAATACACTTCAGTAAATATAAATGGATTTTGCCTTGGTAATTTCATAGCATTTTGACATAGTCTACATTCATACGCAGGGTTTCTGGCTTTGATTCTCTCATGATAGCTGTTAAGATCCGATAAGCTTTTGTCCAAAAAGTCACACATGAGTCACGATCTAAGTTTTAAGGCATGGAGTGAAGTCCCTACCTTGAATTCACAACATTTTGGAGCAATTTTGTTTTTCCCCAGATCAAAAGCATGTATTTAACACACACACCAAAAATGACCACTTCCAGAGGAAAGCTTCTTGAAAGGGTTGCACTGTGTCAAGCATGCAGCAGGAAACAGTCCCACCTTGACGTGCACAGTACATGCTTGTAACAATGCCATGAGACTGAGGGCTAAGCCATGGTTCTGCAGGGCGTGCAATTTAGGAATTATTCAAGCAGGCTTTTAAAGATCTTCTAAAGCATTAAAAAGCCCATCTGCTCTTATCTGCTCCTCATTCTCAGAATACGGATCTCTGTAACCATACTTAGTCCTACAGACCTTGCTGATTTGCGCTGTAAATTGTTTTTAAATTGTTTTAATTTGTGTCAAATAATATTGAAAGTATTATATAAAATATATTAAAAATATATTTTCTACAAAATATATAAAAATAAATTTATTAATATTAAATATTAAAAAAGAAACCTCATATACTTCATGTAATGTATTTTTATATTCATGTAAAGTATTCATATATATTCATGTAAAGTATTCAGTAATACTTTCTAAGGACAGTTAATGTGCACTAATTACAGTTATCCAGTTTTTTGATTCAGCTAATGGATAACATTCACAGAAATGGGCACAGAAAGAATGTTATAATCCCATATTACACCATGCATACATTTGCTTATCATGGAGCCCAGAGAAGGATTATTTGAAGCATACAGTAATAAACTACAAGAATTTCTATTTTCAAATATCCAGTATTTATCAGTGCCATAAGTAACAAGGAATAGCCTTATCTTTTTCACAGCATTTAATTAGTGTTGACTGGTGGTATCACCATGTCAGAACTTTGAAGAAACTCAAGTTTTAGTACGTAACAATTTAAGCAAGCCTTCAATTGTTAGGTATGTGACATACAAAACAGCCAGAAAAAAAGTATCATCAGATGACTATGCCAAACAAGTGTTTTGAGTGAGTATTGGTCAGAAAAAATTGAGCTTGGAGTGAACTGTTCAGCTTCTTCTCTTTATTGGTGAGCCTCAGAAGTAGAAGTAGTAGGAAGAATCAGAGTAAGGTTATTTCTTCATTGATTTGTGTGGCCTATTTTTAGTTACTGAGAAGTTCCTCAGAAGAGCCACAGTATCTGCAAGGATATTAAAGGGATTTGAGAGGCAAAAAAAAACATTCTGTTGGGGGGGGGGGGGGGGGGGGGGAAGACGACACAACCAAAAAGGCTATTCTTATTTGGATATACTTATTTATGTATTCTGGAAATATTTGAGGCACCAAGGAAAGTTTATTTTAAAAATCCCTACACAGGCTTAGAATTTATTTTCAACACATAGCATTCCCAGACAGTTAATGTTCATGAACTGACACACGTTACTTCTTTCTCTTTCCTCTGCACTGGATAATCATTAAAAGAAGCACCTATGGTTATTGTTAGCCCAAAAGTTCAACTGACATTGACTTAATACATAATCTGATTGCATCTTAAGTACAGGACCAGAGTCTTCGTACAAAATGCCATTGCTTCATATTGAAGTTTGTTTTACTTTTCTTTTTCTTTTCTTTCTTTCTTTTTTTTTTTTTTAAATAAACACCAGTGAGGAAAACAATCTCACAGCAGATCCACCCCAGTCAAAGGACTTAAAGTAAAACAGGTAAAGAAATATGAACTTAAAATTTGAATAAGCTTACAGTGAATTAAACCTGCGTTCCCAGAACATTGTTATTTTCTTTAAAGGGAAGTTTTTTGCCTCAGGGTAGGCTGACAAACTACCTTAACTTTCTCCAGTTCGGAGATGGAAATCATCCTTCCAGGCTTCCATTACCTGTTTTTGATGTCCTGCAGTAATTACACAACTTTCCAGAGCAGAACACTTGGGAAGGGGCTAAGAAAAAAGTCTTTGCTGACTGCTCTTCACTGAGCCCTCCCCCACCTTAGCCCTAAGGCTGGGATGGGAAAGCAGGAGAGAGCATGTTAGGTTTTTATTGCTTGTTCTACTTTTGGGGATTGGCTGTGGTGGAAGAAAGTAAACCCCGATTATCTTGAGGACAACTTCAGTATCAGTGGACAGATAAGGAGAAAGCAGCATGTTGGCCCCTTCTGCCCCGTAGGAATGACGTTTCCATGCCTTTCACTGAAACCTGAAATCTGAACCCTGCAGGAAGCGCTCAGTTTAGAAATCACCACGAATTTTTCAGCAAGGTGTAAAAGACTTCAAAGCTAATTTTGAAATCGGCTGATTCATCTGGAATTTGCAACCAAACTCATTGCTCATTTCTACTTGTCCAATTCCCAAATTATTTTACAACTGCTATTTCACCAGCGTGAACAAGAACAACAGGTGACCCACAATGTCTAGGTAAGTGCCAATTTCTGCTATCAATAAATCCTAGTATTTTGGGAATTAAAGATTCACTGATGTCTGCTCAATTACATCTAAAAAGATTCCTTGCTATAATGCATTTAAATAATATCAGGTAGTGCTGTAAAATAAGCAAACCACTACAAACTCTTCTTCCCAGAACAGTTTATTAAGAAGGAATCTGGAAAACAAGGAGAAAACAGAAAAATGAGAGTGCTGAAGTTGTTCCGTCAGCAGCCAATGGGGCTACTATGAAATGACAGTTAAGTCTGGCAGTTTCAGTACCATTTATAAGAAAAAAAAAAAATCACCTAAAAACAGTTCTGCAGTGGTAAAAGAAAGCTGCCCCAGCAAGTATAGGAGACTGCTAAAAGGCAGTATGGACAAAAGATTCAGATCTGCATGAGAAGCAAGCAGCAGAAGGTCGAAGAAGAAAAGGGCAAATAAACCTGGTAGCACGTTAAAAAAACAAAAGAACAAACTTCTAAAGAAGTGAATCTTGTAGCCTGACAGACTCTCAGTCATGATCAGTTCAATCAGTGCATTGTTCATCCCGCACTTCACAGCTTTTCCTAGCAAACTTACAGCAAATCGTATTACTATCATCAGACATCCTGTCTAGCTGAATACTGGGAATCTTTGGGAAATTCCTTTCCTTTCACATTTTAAAAAATATGTAAACCTGGGAAAATGGAGATGCCTTGTTTGGCTTGACACATCCTGAAACCAAGAATATATTTCAGAGTAAGAATATTATTCAGAATATTTCAATAGTGACATGAAAATACTTAAAGAAACAAAACATAACAAAACTCCCCAAAATCCACAACTATTAATTCCAGCAAAAAGGTCAATTTCCTGTTCAAAAACGAGTTGGATTCCCCACTCGCTGGGTTTTTATCCAGTATAAAGGAACTTACTCTGTTCACGTTGTGCCCTGTCCTCCCTTGTTATCCATCTGGCACACTCAAACTGCTGCCACATATTACTCACAGCGGTTTGTTTCATTATTCAGATAACTTTCTGTAAAAGGGTGGGTAGATAAGTTAAGCTGTTATACATTAAAACAGAAACTAAAAAAGCTAAAACCTTCCTCGCCCGACAGTCTTGTCATGGAAGCAGCAGTCAGTGTTGCATGTCAGAAGTGTAAAAACCTGTCAGGGATTCTTGCTCTCAGCATATGTGGGAGGTGAAATCACAGAAGCCAATTACTTCCCTTCTGTTTTTCTTGCTCTTTTTTTTTTTCCATACGTCTTCCCTCCCCCCATCCTTTGCAAAGACAGGAACAAGCCAGGACCAGAGAGACTGTGCAGCGAGGGCTCCAGCTCACATGCTGGTTGTGCCAAAGCTGTGATACAGTGTTGAATCTGAAATGGGCTTTGTTTTGTCTTCCTGCTACAGATCAGGCAGAGGCATAGAGCCAGGAGAGGTGGTAAAACTGGCAGAACATTGATGATATTTCTAGCCAGCTTCATATAGGCATGGATGTTTGGACTCGATGATCCCTTGAGGTCCCTTCCAATTCCTATGATTCTGTGATCTTTCTCTAGGACAACAAACCAAACCCACCAAACACATCCATTAAATTCCAGACAAGCTAAGAATGGTGACTGTTCTCAAGAGACCACCTTTACAAGAATCTAGGTAAGATTTGGGCTGAAATTACAGTTAATATGGATTTAGTGCAAAGTGCTCTCCTTTCAATTAGGTGGGTTTCTACAACATATGATAAAAATAAAACTCAAAGCTTTACTCTGTAGTCTTGATTCTCATAAACCATCCATCCAATGCAGTGACACCTGAATCAGGGAGACTGCTAAGAAAAGGGCACCACATTCCCAGAGCATCTTTGGGAAGCTACTGGGGTATTTCAGCCAAAAAATAGGTTTTGCTCTGCACTTAACTCAGAAATTAACTTCAGTTACACAGAGCCAATACTCAGACACTTAAAAATAGGAGCCACTTCAGTCTACACACAAGGTTTTAAAATAAATTTCATGACTTTTCACAATATGAAACAGTTGATTTCAGAACCCTTAACTTCGGAATCCTTAACTACCTGCATTAATAAAGTCCTTCATTAAACAGCCAAGACAACAGTCATACTAAACGTAGAGCTCCATAATAGTGTGATAATAGAAGAAAGTATTAACATTTAACAGGATTAATCCCTTAATACGTTGTCATGACTAACATTTATGTTGGAATGCAAAGCCAGGAGAATAATTTAAATAAAACATGATATTTATGATTCACTAAGTTTGATGCAAGTTCTCTGTGCAGGACCAGCAAATAGATTACTCAACAGTTACATACAGATATGTTCTGATAAGTAAGAGTATGCAAGGACGTATTATAAGACTTTATTCTAACCAGTCATCCACAGAAACTCATTTCTAGACAGTTTCAGTGAACATTAAGATGTTGCTGATATACAACAAACTGCAGATGAGGATTAAACACTTCAAGGCCCAAAACACAGCTGGCTACATCCAGATGTTCTGTGAGATCCCTGTTATTTCCTCAACTCATCTCTACTGTAAGTATCTGTGCTGTTTAGATCAGAACCACTAGACATGAGCTTTTCCCTTGTTGAAAGAACAGAGATGACCACACAACATACATCTGAGACTATCACAGAGCACTGCTCTGGTTTCATGACATTCACGACAGATTTTGTTTAAAATACCTGATATGTCCAGCTTTTACTCTTATTTCTAAATAATATAACTTTTACTCTATGTCACTCAAAGGAAAAGAAAAAAAAAGGTTTGCCACAGCAGGCATCACCACCAGCTCACTGATTAATTAACAAGATGACTTTCTCCCTTGCAGGGATACAGAAGAGGCTGTAGCCAATTCCATAATGAGCCCTCAGACTGAAAAGCAGTACTCCCCAATACTTGCATTTAGTATTTTTTGCATTCCGAAGAACTAATGGTCTTTCACACACATCTTAAATATCCATCTGGGAAATGCAGGACTGATCTCCAACTCTTCTTGCTTCTGCGCTGAAGGATGTTTTGTTCACCTCTCACCTTACACCTCAAAAGGTATTTAACTGCCCATAATTGCCAGAGAAAAGGTGTATAATGTAGCACGTGAACAACTTGATACTCCTACTGGCATTCTAGATAGAGGAAGGATTAGGCTTATCAAAACTGCTTACTTTACAATGCAGAGTTTCTTTTCTGCTCTCAGCAGTTTATCAGAGCTTTTATTACTGCAATGCTGAGAACCTACTTTCCCAGTAAAAGTTCCAGAAGAAATAAACAAGAACCACTTAAAGAAGAGATCACGTGGACAAAGGAACTCGAAATGACACTGATCACATGCATATTCTTCTCATTTGGTCTTCTGGAAGAATTCAATTTACTCCTTTCAGTTCAGACAAATGTCAGAGAAAAGACCAAAGTCATGAAGACAGCATCAGCACAGCTCATTCACCTGGTTAACACTCTCACCAGGTGCATCAGCATCAGGCAGGATACTCACAAGCAGTAGGCAGAACAGACTGCTCAGCATTTGCAGCAGCGGAGAGAGGAGAACAAAGGCATCTGATGAAATACCGCATTGTAGGAACAGAGTAACACAGAAGAGCTAGATCAGCATTTCACTGCAGAAGCACTTCCATGTCCTACTGCCCAAGAACCTGCAGTCATCATGCTACAGGGATTTTCCTGTATACATTGTCACCAGATTAAATGGAGAACATGCTCTTTATAGTGTCAGCGAGAAAAGAGTACAAGTAAAGCAGCAACTCTTATTCATACACAGGAACACAGGAAATGCAGAGCAGAGAGTGCACATACAGATACGTACCAGAGCAGGAGCTGAACAAGGCAGGGACAAGTGGATCCAGACAAGGAGTTTGGTAAGACTTGGCCACTGAGTAGAAGATGAGCAAGGGACAACTGAGAAGTGCTGCCGAGGCTAAGATCTAAGCCTAGAAACATGACAATACAGCAAAGTACACAAGAAGTATGCTGTGCAGGCAAACTCTGTGGGCTCAGTTAATGCATGAATGCATACAACAATAAGATGACAAAAACAGATTTCACAAGGGACAACAAAACAAAGCACCTACACAAGTTTCAGAAATGCATTCTCACCATTGTTAGGTATCTAAGGCTTATAATTCAACAGACTGCAGCTGTAAGAATGCCGGGACTGTTCTTATCGCTGCTTCCACTCAAAGACAGTTAACACAGTGTCACAGTATCAAAGTGTTTACTACAAATAACACAAATATCTGTAAATTTATATTGATCAATGCAATGCTTTAACAAAGACAAAGCAGTACAAACAGTACAAATTATGGTGGATTTTTAAGATAAATCTCCATTAGAATATGGCAGAATATGTCAAAAATAGAACTACTTAGCTATCAATGTTTGATTACAATAAAAATCATGAAAAAGCTGATACAGACTACCAGACACTATAACCTTTAGCACTGCAAAGAAGCTGGAAGGTATTCTCTTCCAAACTGCAAAACAGAAAGCAAACCTTTTAATACATGCAAAGGAACATCTTTCCCTTCTCTTCCGCTCACAAACGTTGTCAGAATAGAAAAGTAGCTGTACTGCTGTAAACTGCTTTAGACTCAAAGAATGCACGATGGGGCCCATGCCCCAAATAATCAGAAAGTATCCATAAGGTGTGCAGGCCTACTAAGATCAACAGTTCTTGCTGTGGCAAAAAAACAAACAAACAAAAAAAAAGACAAATCTCACCGGAAGGAAGCTGGAGGTCAAATATACATATTTACCTGTGAAGGAGCAAGATGCTCTGGAATTTTGGGTGCCCCATCCCTGCAGGCATTCAAGGCCAGGCTGGACGTGGCTCTGAGCAGCCTGGTCTGGTGGCTGGTGACCCTGCACATAGCAGGGCATTCAAACTAGATGATCATTGTGGTCCTTTTCAATCCAAGCCATTCTATGATTCTATGATTCTCCCCACAATAACAGCTCAAGACATAGAACTACACTCTTCCAAGATGGAAGTAAAGCTGAAGGAATCAAGTATGCACGGCTGATTATACCTTGAATATCCATCTGATCCAAAGCAAAGAGCATCTCAGGTACAAAGTTTATTATACAAATAAGGTAATCCCCAGATTCTCCAATCAGCCCCTTAAGTGAAAATACCAGAAACAGTCCAACTAGAATCAGAAACTGCAAAAATAGATACGCACATATCTTTCACTGATTCTTAGTTTTCATTCTCTTCACCACAGTGATGGCAGGCTGGCAGATAGAAGGAAATATATATCCACCCCATAGTCTTTCAATACAAGTAAATACAAAAAAATCAAGTGTTTATTGGAAGTCTGCATGAAGGCACAGATGAGCTTGATTACAGACACATTGTAACAATTACAAATATATGTAAACACGTTGAGATATACAACAAAGCAGTGATACAGCTAATACAGGAATAAAATGTAACCTGTTAAAAAAAAAAAACAACAACAAACTTTTATATCTGAGGTTCTTTCAATTATAGGATCTGATTCACACCAACACAGTGTAATGTTTGTAAGTCATCACTTGGATACACACTCAACAAATCCGCACTTTGACTGTTGTTATTAACTGGTGTATTTATAAATTGGATCCAAATCTGAACAGGCTTCCTTCCCTAGGACCAGGAAAACAAAGGAATAACCAGCTAGACACCCATCCAACCTAGAATGAGGCTTCAGAAATTCCCTAAACATGTAAGAGCAATCACTGATGTACTGAAATTAAATACAAGCTTCAGAAAAGCTCAAGGACGTTAGTTCCACTTTTACTTGCATTTGAGGAAATTGCTGAATTTCTGCAGGAAAGGAACAGTCTACATCTGTCAGGTGATTTTTCTCTTCCTCCACAGGAGGCTTAGATTTCATCTGAAACACCTGCCAAAACAAAAGTCAGCAATCACAAACTAAAGTGCCTTGGACAGCTTAGGATTTACCACTAGAATAAAATGCCTTTGTTTACAGATACAGTATTAATTCATATAGTGAGAAAACTCACCTTTGCAAGTAGAATAGAATACTATTTCCAACATTTCTGTGAAAAGGGGAATCACTTTTTTTTTTTTTTTTTTTAATTAGGTACCAGCACCAAGAACTTAAAAAAGCAACTGCAACACAGCTCTTTGAAAAAATGTTGTGGTTCAGGCCTAGCCAAAGAGTACTCTGAGCAGCAACTTACTAAAGGAACATGCAGTTTTCTCAACCTCAACCATCTGGCCAACTCTCCACTCCCCATCTACAAGAGCTTTATAACCTTTGGAGCCCAGCTGCAGTGAGGAGAGACTCCTGTCTGGGTAATATATGCTGAAAAAAACCTAGCATAGCTACATTTCTACTGACTCTGCAGCCACATCATCCCAATATAAAGATGAGGTAGTACTTTTCTTTGGAGCCCAACTAGTTGAACAGGAAAGGAACAAAGATTACCCTCCCTACTGTAGCAGCTGTCTGTTAATGCAGCACCAAATCTCTGCATTCTTCCCCTTTTCTTCAGGGCACATTACTAATGCAAGCACAGGAATAGCTGGTTAAAAAAGAAATCATATTATGAGCATACAATCCCACCTGAACTAAGACTGAATCGTAAAGGCCACATTATGGCACACTGAGTGACTTTCTCCAATCCACAAAGTGGCAATGTCTCTTAACCTCTATTTGTACTGGGACTAGTGGTTTTTATCCAAAGAGAATACGAAAGATATCCTGAGTACTTCTTACAGTGAAACGTGGAATTAAAAAAATACAGAAAAATTAAAATTAACAAATCTAGTTCAAATCCAAAAAAGATTGGGAGAGAAATTCACCTCATTTGAGAACGAAGGAAAACAGATTGTCGCTATGAATACAGTTCACTTGGAACGTATGGACCCTGTTTTCCCTCCCTTGAAGAGGGCAGTTCCTTCCCCTTAAGGGAGACTGTTGCAATGTACGTGTCTCAAGATTTCATAGCTTACACTAATAAGCCTTCTGGTTCTTTATGAGATGGCTTGAACTGGAGAAATATGGTCTGCATAGTTCATACTCTGTAGACTCCCACAGATCAAAAAGAAACCATCTGCTATGACTAAAACAAAGGAAACAATGAAAAAAAAATGGAATAGTATTAGAACTTATACTGCTTGTAAAACTAAACATTAGAGGGGGGGGGGGAAACAAAACAAAACAACCAAACCACTATAAGACTTTAAAGAGGTCCCTGGATGCATCCCACTTAGTAAGTAATAACCAATATCAAGAATAAAAGATTGTGACCTTTGATAGCCAAAACCAGCCAAGGCTCCATGGTCAGCTTCTATATTTAACAAAATAAATGGAGTCTAAATTGCCTCCTGTTAACAGTGCAGCTTGCACAGATTCCAGGAAGCTCCAACATTTTCGTTGCTTCCAAGACTGTACTTTTCATTCAGTTGAAGTGCACAGAAGTTCGACTCAGACAGATGGATTCATGAACTAGATTTTAACAGGACAAGGAGTCCTGTTTAGCTCTACAGCAAGGTACAGCAAGACAGACATTACTGTCTTTGATTGAACGTTACTTTCTTGGGAATCTGATAATCCTTTTTGGCCTTGGGAATATGCTCTTAGAGGAGTAGATATAATTAAAACAATCTTATCTGGCTTTTAGCTGGAAGACTATCTCCGAACAATCCCATCTCTTCTTCCAAAGAACTCCTCTGGAACAAATTCTGGATAAAATGAACTCAAAGCTCTACAGAGATCAGCTGCATTCCAGTGTCGAAACCAGATCCCTTGAGAGAAAAAGTAAGAAAGCAAGCTGTTCGGTTGTCAGAGAAGTAAGTACCGCTGAAACAGCCACAAGATTTATTTATTTATTTTAAACCTTTAGCTATAAACAGGCACACTCACAAAATGTTCATCACGGCTAAAAGTTGCTTCTGTGACCTTGCACAACTCGCGATGATGCATCGTGTAACCCACAGGCATCAGAAATGATGACGACAGCAGAAACCTACCCGGGTGCTTCTGAGATAAAATAAAGAAGCTAAGCCAGATCTCTCTGTCAAGGGAGTTTCTCTAGCCTATGGGAGACTCTCACAAAATCACCATTGCAGAATGATAATTCAGGACTATAATTCACAAGGAAAACTGAAAATCCATTTACATTTATTGGGAGATGGTTGTGCACAATTCCTTATCTTCTTCAAAAAGTCTACAAATAAAGTTTAACACTTCTGATTGCAAGCACAAGTTTGTTCAACGTTCTTAATTAGGTAAGGCCAATTTAGTGGCTTGTTACATTTTCAGGATTTAGTATACATTTGGCAGTTCTTTACTTTCATCTGGTAACAGTCCCATTAGAATAGTATGGAGAGTTCACTAAGACACTTCATAACAGCAGCTGAACTTGAGTTACACAAATTCAGTTTTGGAATATGCATCAAATGTTATTCGAGGCAAATTTCTATTTTTAAGGTCTTCATACAACATTATCAAAGGCTTCCCCCCACCCCCAGCATTTATATTAGTACTACTATTGGCTCGCGCTCCCTAGAGCCACACAGCCAAAAATCTCAAAGCACTTCAGAAAGGAGGAC
The DNA here is from genome assembly GCA_035772895.1 of Perdix hodgsoniae. Lineage (NCBI taxonomy): Eukaryota > Metazoa > Chordata > Aves > Galliformes > Phasianidae > Perdix > Perdix hodgsoniae. The sequence continues at coordinate 2,796,629 of JAPSGF010000046.1, read as the reverse complement.
ACCATTTTTAACAGTGATATGATCAAGCTGGAATCCTGCTTATAGAAGAATATTTTTTTTTCCTTTGTCTTCCACTTACAAAACCACTCCTACCTATCTTGACCTTAGTCTCACCTCTGACTGTCTGTCATCTTCTCACCTGCAATCCTACCACTGATTCAGGAGCTGCGTTTAATTGCAATGCTCACAGCTGCATTTCCTCTGTGGAAAAATGAGCACCTGCCATGGGCAGTTATTTTCAGATGGAAGCACTGGTTGAATCTGTAGATCTGCCACAATCTTGAGTATCACTTTATCAGAAAGTCACTGTCATAACTAAAGTAATCTGATAATGCACTTGATCCCATACTGGTTTAACAAGTGTAATAGGCTAGGTATGCATTTCTCTAAATTCTCTATGAGCCGAAACTACATAGATACAGTGAAGAAATTCTAGTTTTGCCTTAAGCTGAACCTTTTACAACATTGTTTCAACTTACTACTTTGATTTAGAGCACTGATTTTATAAAGATATTCAGCCTCCAATTCTTACTGAATAGTTGAGTGGCAAACATGGAAAATACATGTACTACTTTTACTATACTACCAGAATGCTGTACTTCCTTCTTAAAAGTGTCCTTAATAAAGCATTAGGCATGTCAAACAAATTTTTGTAAACAAAAGATAAATTACTCACGTTCTGCTCTGATTATAGCCAGATACATATTCTCATAAAATAAACATTCTCTTGTCATTTTCCATGGCCCACATATCCGTATAGATGAGGTAAACCACTTGAAATCATCAATAATATATAAACCTCAGCACTCAACAGGAACCTCAGGAAAAATAAAACTGAGCAAGATGTCAATACCAAGAAGTGACACTTTGTTCCACTGCAAAGTGAAACCAAACAATTTATTTGTGCTAAATGAATGCAAAGAATGTATTTGGAACACATTTCTTTATACATTGTACCGGCTTAGGCTGCTAAATAAGCATTCATTAGTGCCATGTTGTGCTACTTTCTTGTACTCTGTTTCTACCAAGTAATACAACATTTTTGGCTGTTACGCCAATATATTCCTATATGCTCATTGTATATCTTATTATCTAACAGACTTGAACATTTCAAATACTTGTTCAATCTTTGTTTTAGGGAAATCACAATTCATATATTTTAACAAGGAAAAAATAATCAGCTGTTTTCTACAATCATGTTGCCTTCTGCAGCAAAAAAATCAAAGAGCACACTTCAATCAGCTATCAGTAACCTGTGGGCAGGACCACACTTAGAGCTCTAAGTTAACTGCGACAGATCACACCGCATGGACAGCTTACAGGTTAATGTAAACGTCAAGTGAAATAATCAAATCTTAAGGTCCACAAATTGTACATTCCATATACTCCAGCAAGTCAGCTCCCTCTCCTTAAAATTCAGACTGCACCATACATTTGAGGTGTTTTTAAACAGAAGTATGGATGTGTTCTGTGTGCTGAATTAAGCTCATTTACTACGTAATACAATAGAGTAAGTCTCTTGGGCACTGATTAGGGTGACTGACTCACTTTTGCGCTAGAAGCTGTTATTTCAAATGACTGAAACGTAGTGCTAATCTTCCACAAGCTTGGTAAAACACTGTAATATTTCAGAATTTATCAGATAGCCCATCATGCCTTTAACTTTATGCAAATTGTCATGAAAAAATATAGAAAGGTATCCCTTTAATTTTACAAACCTAGAAGCCAGGAAAATGAAACTTTGGAGCCAAGCAAAACGACATAATGCCGTATTACCAAACAGAGTTGCAAATGTTCCAGCCAGAGAATGGACATACATGTAGTTCAAGTAAACACCGATGGAAATTTTTGTTAAGTTAGTGTTGTAGACCCACAACACTGGCTGCATTTTTATACAAACGTTTACAACACAATTAACAGTGAAGCCTATATAACCTCAGTGCAAATAAGTCAAATCCAAATATGCCAAGTAAGCCTTTGGCTTTAGTAAACTGCTCCATGTTATGAGTCCAATTCTGACATACAGACTGCTGAGCACATGCACTAAGGCTGAGAGGAGGGATGCACTGAATGTTGAAAAGTGGCTGACTGCGATGCTGCGGATTGGACCGTAGGCTGCACAGGTGGAGGAGGTGGTGGCGGAGGTGGCTGCACGGGGGTCTGCGTGTTTGGAGAAGGAGGAGGAGTGGGACGTTTAAATTTGTCAGGGCTGTTACTTCTTCGTGGCGAAGGCCTCTGCAGAACAAACATTGAAATTATGTTTAACGCATTCCTTAACAAATTTAGGTGCAAGTCCTCTAATCAAAGTACTGAGTTTGGCAAAGCAAAAAAAAAACACGATTGTATGGGGAGAATCACTTCCAAACACTGCAAGAATCGCGGTACAATTTTTATGTAAAATACATTTTTTCTCTAAAACGGAAAGCAAGGAAAAGTGGAAGTATTTCTGAAATCAAACAAAACATGCATTCCTTCCAGTCAGCTTGCAGGAAATGAAAATAAGACATTACGTCCTGAACATATGTTTACCTCTGATGATCTGCAACCTATAAAAGAGACTTGGAGCGATGCTGAAAGGATGGTATCTCTCAGCTGTGCCAGCCCAACAGCAGGCACTGATGAACTTTTAAATTTACACTGCTGGCACATCAAGTCCAAATATGCAGTATGTGAGTGAGTGTGGGAATGTCCTGAATGCCAAAGTGTTTGTCTGGAATCTTTAGCATTCTGAAACACTTCTAACCTGCATACTGGAGCAAGACTGAAGCATAACTCAAGTTTTTATTCTGAGGACAAATATCACACAACAAAGATCACAATCCCTCGAGCTGCAGAAAAAAGCAGTTGTTAGAACGCTTCCCACAGCACAAACCACAGATCTGCCATAGCCTTCACATTTGAACACAAAGATTTAAAATCCAGTTTATATTTTACAGCCAGTGAGGAGAAAAGAATCTTAAAAGTTAGCAACGTGACAACTCTAAGTTACACTGCAGACTAACTTCTGCAGTTTTGAAACTGAAATGGTCACTACTTACCAATATGAAATTTCATGGTATGACAAACCACCCACCCACAGTTAATAACCAACCAAAGTCAATCAGCTCTGTGGAGAAGAATGGTTACAGCGCTACACTAAATGTTTCACATATAAACTCAATTTATTTGATAATGGAGGTTAAAAATGAAGAACCAAGAAGCAAATAGCAGTTTCATTAAAAATGTATATTGTATCTATTTGTCTGCACAACTACGTACAATAGATTAGTTGTACATTCTAAGGAAAAAGGGATTATCAACAACTGACTGATGTTTCTGAAACATTTTAAAATCATTTATTGCCTTTGTATACATCCAATAACATGAAGGGAACCGGCTTAAGCATCAACACAAAGCCAAGAGCCACTTAACACATCTTCTTCAAAACAGCATTTTGTCCTAGCAGTCGTCCTTGTTATAGTGACTCAGCGAGACCCCAATTAATTTATACTAGATGAAAGAGCAGAATTACCATTTCACAGAGACTGAAGAGAACAAGTTCCTTCAAAAATTTACTTATAAAACTAGGTTCTATGTCTTCCAGAATATTTTCCTATGGCTAACCTGGGGTTAGTTACAGCAGGGGGCTGGACCTGGACTAGGATTCTACCATCCCGTTGAGCTCCAGCCTCCTGCACTAAGTACCAGTATATGGCTCCCACTTCCATTTTCTCACTGGAATTAGCAGTGACTTTAGCATGTTTACCTAAGCAATTTAAGAAACAGACATATTTTAGCATTCTACTAAATACTCTATTGAAACAAGTTTTCACAACTGAGAATGACAAGTATGAGCAAACACAGAATAATATTTATATACGACCATAACTGTTGAGAAAAAATCAAAATGGTCTTGACACACCAACTACAAGCTGTCTTTTCAAGATGGTTAATACTGAGGCTCTGTTTGCTCTTAAAACTCCACAAATACTGAGAAGAAACTCAATTAGGTAGAAATGCATTAAATAACAGTGTTAAAAAGGAAATAAATCCAGTTGAAAGATACTGAGAAATTGTCCTAGCAAATGTTTATTATATTAACTTTCTTCTTTGCCAATGAGAATAGAAAATAAGAGTTAACTGCCTGTTACAGTGACATGGTGGTAGCATTGTGTGCCATCCTGGAGAAAACCTGAGCTTGGAGCAACCTCAGATGACTCATCCGTCAGATGGTGGAGACTAGGAGAAAAATGAAAGCAGTGTTTTTACTTCCTGTGATAGGCTCAGTAGCTTAGAACATCACTTCTCACATCCTGCCTGCTGATCCATAAGATGATACCTATTACTGTCCTTAAGATGATAATACATCCTATTCTTTTGCGGAAAATAAGGTTCTTCAAAAAGAATCAGTTTCTGAGGGGTGAAGAGGAAAATCAGGGTTGAAGAAAGCAGCAATAGATATCTTGGAGTAAGGAGACAAAAACAAACATACACAAAACTGTTTTGCACAAAGCTTAAGGACAAGCAATCATAACTTAAAAAAAAATTAAACTGACAGTGGCAACGATTATTTGCTTTGTTAAAATACTTACTGTAATACCATGGGATGGACCCATATGTTGCACGTGAAGGCCTGGGGAATTGTAGTAAGACATTCCAGCTCTAGTCAGTGAAGTTGGTGGTGTGAAACCAACTGTGTGACTTGCATATGACAGACCTAAAAATTGTTAAAAAAAAAAATAAAAAGTAACACTTCGTTTATTTTTTAAAATAAAGAGGTTTTAGGGGTGTTTTTTGATTATTTTTAAATAGTATGGGTTAAATAAATAGTAGCTGGCGCCAAATTAGACACCTAAGGAATTCATTGCACTGAAAAGAGCGATACAAGATTTATTTCATTCTTTTCCTGTAGTTCACTACCAGGTGTTTGGAAACACACATCACACAGCATTAAACACGCATTTTCACTTAACATAAACAAGTCACCCTTGTAAGTTTACCTACAGTTCACAGATATTCCATGCAACTTTCCATCCCTCCTTGGAACAAATCACCCCCTGGACAAAATGCAGTCTGAAGAAGTAGACGTGTTGTGTCTGGAGAAGCTGCCTAGCACTGGGACATTAAGAGTTTCTACACGAAAGAAACTGGATGGAGGTGCTTCCTTCAAGGCAGAGCAGCTCTGCATCAAAACCAACAGCAGCCTAGAGTGCCTACTTTTTTGCCTTGGTGTTTATAGACAGAATCCCAAAGATCTCTGCAGCTGTGAAGTTAAAATACTACGGGATAATGTTTCACACTAAGAACCAACATCTAAAATTACAATGTGTTTTATCTATGTTAAAGGGACCATAATATTCAGAAGTGCAAATACCTAATACTCCCACCTCAACACTTCCTCTGATGTAAATTCCAGTTTATAAAAATGCAGAGTACTTGTATAGCAAACCAAGGTGAGAAGAAAAAGTAGCAGCTAATTGCATGAAATTCAGACTTGGAAGTGTTCTGACCATTTTGACCATTTCTCAAAACAGCAAACTTTCAAAAAGTTTTAGCTCGCTCTCAGCTTCTGGACAAAACGTCAGTAGGACAGCAGACAACTCTTTTCTCAGTTGCTTAGCATTAGAAACTAGAAACTGCTTTAGAACACCTCACTGAATTTAGCAGTTTTCACACTACATCAATGCAATCAAGTGTAAGTAAAGATACAGTACACACTCTCATCACTAAAGCTTTGTCCTTAACTGCATATACCTGCTTTAGTGCCTGTACATGATGAGACATTTCAGAAAAACAAAAAGAACAAAAAAACTTCAGATCACTAATAAAGCTGTACAAGAAAACATATTATGCTACCCTTGCTTCTTTCTATTTTACGTTTGATTCTACGTTATCAATGTACATCTAGTGCAAACTGTGAGCAAATCCGTCGCTTTAGAATAGCTAAACAATACAGATAACAAATCAATTTCATTTTTGACTATGTAATCTAATTGTCTGCATAGCACAGATTTTATAACTAACATGTCAAGTCATCTTTGCAATATTACAATTTTGGATTCCTTTGGGATACATCAGCTTCAACAGCCTTAGAAATGCAAACATCCATGGCAGTCAAATCAGTGATAACAGAAATGCATGTACATGCAAGGTAGCTCATCCACAGCTCTGGAGCCTAAAATATCTATCTAGCCTGGCTGCAGAAGAAAAGCATACAACACTTTAACTACACCAAAGACTAATCAGTAATCACACAACCATTCCCCCACTGCCTAGGAGTAACAGTCTCACGCACTGTGCTATAAACTGCAGCATGCTGCTTGAGGAAAGAGTCCTCAAAAGCAGCATCTCAAGACACACAAGCATGAAAGGCTTCAAAAATAAGGAACAAGAATCTGACCCATTAAACCCGACTCACTAACACATAAATTTATACCATTTTTAACTGGTTTCAAATTATGTCTCTAAAAATTCAAGCAAATCATTTATTTAAAAAGCCCTATGTGCCAGGTCATAAAATCACTTGATGCAAAATACTTATTGTATTTTCTGTGCTGATACTTTCTGCAGTCTTACTGCTTTACTCTCAAAAACAAACTATATTCATTAATTACTACTTTCATACATACCAGACAACTGTGTGAAATTCCCTACTGATCTCATTAGTTCTCTAGCAAACTGCTGTTTTTGTTTTTCTGAAGTCTGAAACTTTCCAGCTGTGGACATTAATTTATCAGATGTGAAGGAGAGCAATATAGCTGCCTGTGCAGAAGTGCTTGGCTGGAGTGTCTTCTGTACAGCCACCAAAAAAACCTGTGAGCTCTGTTGGATGTGATCATTTCAGCCATGCTATTTTTAAGTCCATTTCAGACTGAATTGCAGCATCCCCTGCCTGCAGGAATAATTCCTGTAAGAACGCAGGACTCTGCCTCCCATGAGCAGAGACAAGCTGACCCAACAGCCCACAGCAAACAGGGAACCTGCCACAGTCCCAGTGCAGAAACAACGAACCAAAAGAGCACTCTGCTCTGAAACATCAGCATGCATTTCTAGGAAATCTAGCATGTAAGCTTAGAGTAAGCTGCCAGAGAATTGTCACCACACATACTTTTAATTATTATTTTAACATTGTGTGGACTGCAGAAGCAATGTGTAAATGAGTACTGGGTCCTTATGAAGCCTGAGCAGACACACGTCCAAAGCAGTTGCTTGAGAACAGTTTTTAGTATGGCTGTATCTCTGTACACACCACACAGTTAGAGGCAAAGGATAAGAAGCTATGTATCATTTCTGTGGTAGTATATCTAGTAAAACATTAAAAGCCAAGTGATCTGGCTCATCTCTTAAAAAAATCTCCTTAAAAAAACTAAGCTATCATTCATAAGGCAGTGCCAGAAAAATACACGCTTGCTCTTTTACCCACACAAAGATGAAAACTGTTAGGAGTCTTTCTGAAAAACTGAAGTCAATCTTGAAAACTAAAGAGTTTAAACACACTATTTATGTTCTAGCAGACCTATGTAATCAAATGTCTAAATCCCACTCTGTAGAATGTATCAATACTAAGCACATCTCCTTTGCTCTTATGGTAGGACTGTCTGCCAGGTTCTAAAGATGAATTTTGTAAAGAGTAGCATGCAGGATTCACTTCATTAAATGCAAGTGAATAGGTGATCATCACCGAACATCCACAGTCAACAATTTATAACAAATATCCAGTGGCATTTCTAATGAATTTTATATAAGTCAACACAAATACACTTCCTTTGACTTAAAAATATATTCAGTAATTAAAAATTCAATCATCTAAGGACAGATGTAATCCATTCAGGTTTCTTTGTAATTCTAAAGACAATATAATCTATTTATTATAGTCAGAAAAGGTTAGTTTGCCTTTAACACATAAGGTACTATGAACAGAAATCCTTAATTTTATTGTTATTGTTTTAAAACATAAATTGGCAGCAGTGCCAAAGCCATTTCTCTACTGAAGAGAAATGAAAACGAACTTATTTCCAGTATGTCAAGATTAGACTTCTACAAGACATTTTGATTCAAAGCACAATAGCAGTCTCACTTCTGGTCTGTCAGGAGAATCATGATATCTACTGGAATGAAAGCAATGCAGCTATAGGGAAGGCAGGGGAGGTAGGGAGGAGTTAAAATGATAGCTACTTAACTGACCTCCAATAATTTGATCACAGCTTAAAACAGAACCATTCAAAACACATGCTGCAGTAGAAGAAATCTAAGGCAAATCTATAATTACATTTACAATGCACTTTTCCCCAGACTAGCTTTGAAAGGCTATTGACCTAGGGCACATTACTATGTGATGCATACAAAAATTTTAGAAACTGGGTAAAATATTTACCAGGTGATATAGGTCTGCTAGAACTTGGTGAGGGTGTATAAGGGATAGGACTGGACACAGTGCGAGGTCTTAATCCTTGTGCAGACATCTCATTAAAATATCTAACAAAAAAAGGCAAAGAATAATTAGATTAAACCTTTTAAAATGTGCCATGCTTAAATGTTTCACTGTGCATTTTCAATTCCCGTAAGAGTCACATGAGATTAGTGAAAGACCACCAGTCACCTTTAGGAAGCCATGACAGGAACAATTGCTGAACATTCAAATACTGGCTTAGCTATCCATGGAAACAGATGGACTTACATTTTTGCATTTGCAGTTAGACTGTACAAGTTGTGCACAATTGGAATAATATGTATTAAGGTCAGGAGTTTACACCACATCATTCCATTTGACCTACACTACAGTCTTGTTTACAATTTTACAGTATTGTTTTACAGTATCTTGTTTACAATTTTTACAGTTTACAATTACATTTTAGAATTTCTACACTGAACTCAATACCTTGTCTCCCAGGAACGTGCCTACTGCCAGAAAGACATTCAAGCATTAATTTTTAATCACAAAAAAAGGGAGAAAAGCCACTCAAGTATTGGCAGTTGGTTACAAGAGCTGGTCAGTCTCATAGTCCTGCTTCCTATTTGAATCCATCTAGTCTCAACATTAAGCCATCTGCTCATCATGTCTTTTGCTATAGGAACAGAGAGCTATTTTGAATGTAGCACTTTCACTTGCTAGACATTTGCAGGTTGTGTAGCAAGATGCCTCCCACAGTTCATTTTGATAAAATAAACAGGCATTTTATTCCACCTGTAACTATTTTCGTGGCTTATTTGTACTTTCTTCCCTGAATAAAGGGAAGTTTCTTCACAACCATGAAGTGCTAGTCCTACTCAGTAGAACAGGACAAGAATCATACCACTTGCTCCTAGTTCCACTCACTGTTTCTATCTCAGAAGCAATTTTATGTACTTTTTCCATAGCACCGTGATATTAGCTTTTAGGTTTACTTGCTTACGCTTCCTCCCTGTAGATTTTTCAATCACTGTGTGGATCAGAGGTTTCTCTGCTCATTTCCTCCTGTACATAAGGCTGCAAATCAACACCTGCAGATTAACAGCACATTTACCTGTGTTTCTTATTGGACTTCACCAAGCAGCAGGCAAAATTAGCTACCTAAATACCCTTTTCCATCCACCACTGTGCTGCTCAGAAATTCTTAGTTATTACACTTACTTTCAGATCAAAGGAAAAAAACAAAAATATTATAAAATATTCCTAGTCAACGGAACTCAGTCAGTGCTTTGAGCTCTGTATGCCAGTTCTTACTCAATCTGGTAAAAGCTTTGACACTGCATTTAATTCATTTTTGATCAAAATATTCAGAGTCACCAAACCACAACACCTAACAGAGGCAGTGGGTTGTAGCAATGCTGAAGTTGGTTTAAACTTAGGTAGATAAAGTAACAGTGGTAACTGCCATTAGGAACAACTGCTGGCAAATTAGGGCTTTACTTAAATACCAGTTTCCCAAAGAGATGCCAATGGCAGCAGTGGCAAAACTGAACTGAGTAGGTTACTTCTATAACATACAAGAATTTGTAATACAGACAATGTATGTATTACAGCAAGGCAGTGGTCTTTGTGACTCAATCTTATTCTAGATAAATACAATTTATTATTTTTTTAAAAGTCTTCCTAGTCACCTAGAGCATATCAAATGGAATAACTACATATCACTTATATGCTTGGGTTTAGAAATCTCCATTTTATTTTCTTCAGTAATAGGGAAAAGATAAAGCTTCTGTTGTCAAGCTGAGAAAATTTTGGAAGAACTACGCATTTTTAATCCAGTAAAGCATCTTCATCTACTCCATCCACAAAAAAAAACCACACGTAAGTATCATCTACTAGCAATGCAACTAAAAAATCTGAATAACTGATCTGTCAGCATGATCATTTGTAGGAAAACAAAGAAAGCTGTCAAATATACAATTTTAAGTCATTACTGCATGTTGTTCTACAGTTTTTCTCTATGCAGCTCTCTTCTAAGACTAACCACATTAACACATGCGTAAGTACTTCACACTACTAAGAGTGCAAACACCTGTTTTGGAGTGATTCTCTTATGTTTTTGCAATCCCAAAAAGAAAAAAAAAACCCAATGTGACAATGAAATCTCTTATTTAATTATTTTCCACATTTTTACTACTATCACTATCTGGAAAAGGTAGGAAAAAAAGTCAGGATATGTCACATTTTTAGACGAATATTGATAATTCATATAAACAGAGATTCTGACTATTCTATTGTAATGTAAGTATTGGCAGAAAAGGTCAGGTTATTAAAATTAGATCTGAACACCAGAATCCTGTGTTTCTCACTATGCTCTAATTTACATGGTATTAACTACATCATAATACTAGATTCTACTGCAACAAACATCAGTTGCCTGGTACTTCATTAAAATGAAAATATCACTTTGAATTTTAAGGGCACTTCTCGAAGCAAAGTGTCTGACACTCTCTTTTCTGGTAATTATATCTCACAACAAATACACTGCTGACACAAGAAGCATCATCTCAGTATCTGCAGAACACATCACAGGGTGAGGGTGGGTTTGTTTTGTTTTTTTAAGACTAGATATCCAAAATAACATAAAATTGGAACAAAATAATGGGCATGTTAGAAGAAATAAGATAACACCACCTTCAAAATATAATGCTGTCATAATACTATCATGCAAAAAAACCCTAAAAAGCATTATATAAAACCAAGATAAAAAAAATCTGGACTATCTGTAAGGACAGTGCAAGCAATGCATTTTACAGTAGAGTAAAAAAACTAAACAAAACTAAACAAAAAAACATCAAGCATGTTATGTCTTGGACTTCAAGAACAACCCATCAGCTCTGGAAATGCCTCTCTCTCTCTCTCTAAGGCTTTATATATTACTCCCTTAGATTTGGCAGAATGTATCCTATTTTCTGCAAAAGTTTGCCACAAGTAAGAATATTGTACCTACCTCAAAGAATTCATTACAGTCATCAAGTTAGGGGAAAAATAAAGGTACCACGATTTAAGCATCCTCAACCTCAATCACACAGGTATATTTATTTTGATATACATTATCAAAACCCTAAATAATCCTTACAATTCTCAATTCTCACTGTTATAATTAGTCCAATTTTACACAAGCTTGACATAATTCTACCAAAGATATTGCTGCACCATGCTGAAATTTGATGCATATATGAAACCCATATGTAAGTTATTTCCGTGAGTACTTATTCTGCAGTACTAAAAATAAACCTAAAACATAACACAACATAATTACTGATTAACAAGCTCAATGTCAACATACCTGGATAGCCAAAAGATACACACCTTTCATCGTCCATTTCCAAGCTGGATTCACTTTCTGACAGTTGCCTGCAGAGTGCTTCCCTACGCTCCATTTCCCTCTGTAATTTTCTTTGAAGCCTCAAGTTTTCTTCCCTCATATGTCGCTCCTCTTCTAAATACTGTGCCATCTTCTCTGAATCTGAAATTCAGAGTTCTGTTAAAATTTGATTCAAATTCCATTTCAGAGAAAGGAATTTTACCCGACTACTTCAAGGAAGGCGTAGAAAATATTTAGAATGGATCATCAAGATTCTCATCCTTAAGACATTACTGCTATGGCTAATTTGTAACATTAGCTACTAAGACAAAGCGCTGTCTGACTGCAATTTTAAAAGCCAGGGTAAAAAGCTAAAGAAGTTTCAAGTATTAACTTAAATGAATTCGAAAAGCAGAGAAAAAAAGTCATTAAGAAAATGATAAAACCAAAACCGTGAAGCAGTGCTGCTCCATTCGAGTAATGCTATTGAACACCTACAAGAATTTTAGTGAAGAAATAATTTAAGTTATATTATAAGGTATATTATAAGGTATAAGGGAAGGAGCACAAAACAAGTTCTGCAACAGAAAATACTCCAACTTCAATTAAATTGCTATCTTAAAATATTCTATAGCATGTTTTCAATTGGCCAGCAGGACAACTACCAGTATCAAAAGCTAACCAGTGATTTACCCCCTACATAAAAGATAACCTGAGTTTGCAATTCTAAAAAGAGTTCATCAAACTTTAAAAGTCATTTACCAGATCATTTAAGTGATTAAATCACATCAAGGAAAGCCTTGAAGCATACTGATAAATTATTGCAATAAAACAGAACTTACTGTATGTGTAATGTATTTTGTGGGGTTTCCTAATATTTGATCAAGCATACAGTGAATTCCTTGTCATTAAAACAAAAAAGTAATCAACTACTCTCTGATCATTTCTTTATGCTGCAGTCTAAAGAATATTCCTGTTTCAGAAAACTATCAACTGTCCACAAATCTCCTCTTTTCTGTGCAAGTACAACTTCTAAACATGAAAGTATTACTTATTTGAAGCTATTATTGGGTTCCTAAACTGGAAGCGTTTGGGGAAAATGCAATATAACAACATAATAACTATTTTCTAAGTAGACTTTACTAAGTACTCAAGTAGAATACTAAGGGTTCTGAAACAGCCACATACTGCAAAGCATCAAACTTCCTCCAAAAAAAAGTGCTTTTCAGTTTAACCTTCTGTTTGCAGGTAGTCCATAAAGCAGTAAATCCACAACATTCATCAGTATGGCTATACTCTCTGCAACTTATTTAATCTGTTCACAACAGAAAAGAGGATTTCTAAATCTAAATCTAAACCTCACTTTCCATGAGAATCTGACTTGAACTGCTTCAAAATTTTTACTCTAAATCACAGTATTTCAAAAAGAAATTACCCGGAAATAATAAAGAATGCATGAAATGAGATTAATTATGCCAGATTTGCGTAATGACAGTAAATCTAAGGCCTTGCTCTCATTCTGAGGTTCACAATGCAAAGGCTACAGCACAGAACTGCCAAGTACAAAGATTAGCAGCCCTTATCTTCTTTTAACTGAGACAAATTATTAATGCCACAAATGTGTGCACAAGGCCTCTGCACAAGAGGACTCTGCAACCTACTCCGCCTTTACAGGCGGAAAGCCTCTGGCAAGCTGCTGGAGAAGTACTGCAGTCAGCCTGTCATGGCCAGCACTGCTGAGGGGGGTACTGCTTGCTTCCTGCTCCCCCACATCTTCCTGACTACGTAGCTAAGTACCTACTTATCTGGCAGTGGAAGTACACCACGACTGACTAGAAAAATACACAAAAAACAAAAAGGTGGAGCTGGCAAACAACAGAGAGGAATTTTAATTGTAGGATGAAGGGATGATAGAATGATCTTGCAGACAGGAAGACACAAGGGATCCTCCTACCACCCTAAGACATGCACTCAGGCCCTTCCTTTCCCTCCAAGAGGGGCAGCAGAAAAGCAGGCCACGTCCCACCATGCTTCCCAGGACAGGAACAGACAAGACTCCTACACAACTGCTTATTCTGTTCTCATTCAAAGTAACCTTATTTAAGCAAGGATGAAGAAAGATTATTTGTTTTGCTGTACTGTGAAGTCAAATCAGCTGCTTGAACAATCAGTCTTTAGCAAAGCTACAGTTACCCAAAGGTAACTGCAATCAATAAATGTAAATCTTATATACTGAATATATATACTGAACTTCACCTTGCTAGCTGTTAATTCCTTTGAGTATCTTTTTAACTTCTATCTAGACACTTACAATGTAATTCTTAAGTATGTAATAAAGTACACCCCTTCCATCAGAACAGGGGTGGCCAGTAGTGACAGGGAGGTGTTGTCCCTCTCTATCCTGCCCTCATGAGGCCTCGTCTGGAGTACTGTGTCCAGGTCTGGAGCCCCACGTACAAGAAAGATGGAGCTGTTGGAGAGGGTCCAGAGAAGGGCCACTAAGATTATCAGAGGGCTGGAGCACCTCCCCTATGAAGACAGGCTGAGGGAGGTGGGCTTGAGAGGAGGCTGTGGAGTGACCTCAACGCAGCCTTCCAGTACCTAAAGGGAGCCTACAAACTGGAGGGAGTCAACCCTTTGAAAGGGTAGATAACAGCAGGACAAGGGGAAATGATTTTAAGTTGAAGGAGTGAAGATTTAGGTTGGATGTCAGAGGGAAGTTCTTTACTATGTGAGTGGTGAGGTGCTGGAACAGGCTGCCCATAGAGGCTGTGGATGCCCCATCCCTGGAGGCATTCATTCAAGGCCAGACTGGTTGGGGCCCTGGGCAGCCTGGTCTAGTATTAAATGCAGAGGTTGGTGGCCTGTGGCAGCGGGGTTGGAGCTTGATGATCCTTGAGGCCCCTTCCAACCCTAGCCATTCTATGATTCTATGAAAGTATTTGTGTGTTGAAATACTTCTAAAAGTCTCTGTAAAGAAAACCAACAATAGAAACATTTTTTGTAGCTCAAATACATTCAAGAACTATTCAGTGATTCTTCCCCCATTCTAATAATGCTAAAAACAAACAGACCAAACTGCTGTATAAGTACATTAACAAGTTATAATACTGCAATCATTAAATTATATTAGACTGAACTTGTCCCATTTTTCCACTTTTAGCTTAAATTACACTCAATACACACTCAATTTTAGATAGAAATCTAATATTACATCCTTAAAAAGATTTGCAGCAAATTGTTTACTCACGCTGTAACTGTGCAGCCCTCAGTTGTTTCTTTAACCTCTCCACTTCATTCTTTAAAAATCTGATATGTCTCATCATATTTTCCGGGGAATCTATCTCCATTGATATGTCTCTGGGCGATGGTGGAGCAGATACTGGTTGGTCTAATTTCTCCTGCAAAATTCTGGATAGAAAACAGCTTGAACTTTACCTTCAGCTTTAAACCTTCTAAATTCCTCAGAAAGTAAGCCCAAGGATGTTGACAGGTAAGTGAAATTCATCAAATACAAGTATCTACTATATTTGTTTGGGAGAACCTTTTCTTTAATTTAGAATTTTAAAAGTTAAGATTTGTCCAAGGACAGATAGGCTGCTTAGGATACTCAGATGTTGTCACTGCCAAATATTTATGCGTATAGTTTGGGAAAAACAAGTCATAGACCATAAATAGTCACCTCTGTTCCACACGCCAAATATGATTATACCCCAAAATAATTTCAAGTGAAGTCACTTAATCTGAGTTTTTACATGCATGTTCTTACAGGAAGAATAAACATGAAGGTAAGAAAAGGAGTATGGTGAAATGCAGCCTTTTCTGCATTCCACTCTTACAAGGAAACAAGCACCTGAAACACATTTACGTTTCAATGAATAGTTCCTGACTTCACATGCATTTTTTCAGCCTGAAAATATGAAAATGTTCTTCACTTGAACAAGGCTGACTGACCAGATCCAAGTTTGCCCTGAAGAGCAAGGACATTGCTACACAAACACAGCACTTGCATGGCCTGTTATTTGCAAGTACCACACAACATGGTACTAAAGCACAGCCTATGATTCCAGCATATATCCTGGAAAGAAGGCATGCAGTCCAAAATAAATTATACCACAAATAATCAAGCTTAAAAAAAGGCTTTAAGATGCACACCACTGTTGAATATACGTAGCTCTTCAGAGCTCCTTCCACATGGCAGGGCTCTATAAAATGAAACAACAAAAACTGCAGTTCTGATAGGTTCCTAGTCTGTAGTCAAGATGCACAGATTTACACCAGCATAACTCTCCTAAAACATGTAGTAGAAATAAAGGAATTAGAAATCTCTTCTACCTTATGCCTCCCAGGACAAAGTTCTCATAATGTAGCAAAGAGAGGATCATTTTAATACATACTTTTAATCTTAGCTTTCCTAGGAACATAAAAAATCCTTGTCTTATTTTCTAGTGAACAAATAGAGGAAAGTGTATGGGAACTGCTGAATCACAGCCTGAATCTCTGATTGACTGGAAAACGATCTCTTTTGAAGATAGCTCCTCTTGGAGTATTCTCAGCAAGCCCAGGACAAGAGTAAGCTTTCCATCCATTCTTCTTTAGTGTGATAACCTGCTTGGCCTAACTTTCCTGTATATTTCTTAATCATAAGAAGTCTGTATATTCATTGATTACACAGGGAAGTCTCAGTGAAACAAATGCACAGCTGAGAAAAAGCTGAAGTCTTCTTTAAGCAGGCAGGGAAAAAACAAGAGCTTCTCATATAAAGAATACACTAAAACAACACATTGTTTTCTTCGGGTCACAAACAGAAAGCTACTTCTAAACCAAGATATCTTGAGTGCATCAGATGTTGAAAAAATTCAGAAAAATTTTTTTTCTTTCCCAGGACAATTTTTATACTGTCTCATTTCATGTAGTTTAGGCACTCAAGCCTGTGGTAACACATAAACAAAGATCTTTACAAGATTGTTATACTCCAGGTTTTCATAGATCAGATAGTACTTGCATGACTGAGATGAACATACTTTAATCAGAAGGTTAAGTATTAAATGATACATCTCCCACAGTAACAAATACATTGAACAAGACAAACCGTTTTTCTGCTTCGAGCTTGTCCATCCTCTTCCAGAGACGATTCACTAGTGCTTCTTGCTCTTGTTCCAAAGTATTTTCAAGGTCAATCTTCTCACGTCTTAGCTGCAGAGAAAAGCAATCAATTAATATGATGGGAATATAAATATTTGCAAGGAATTGTCATTAGGAATGACTACTGCGTTACAAGAAAGACAAGACAGTTTCCCAAGATTCTCTAAGGAGCCAAGAAGGCAGCAAAGAAGAGAAAAATAAAGGAAAAATCTTTTCTTAGCATTTTAGTGCAAACACTGTGCAACTATTAATAACAATACACTAGAATACTAAAAGCCAATCTTATCCAGTAACATTAGCAGCTGAACTACAGGAGGTAGCAATAACAAAACCAACACAACAATCAGCATCTTTATGAAAATACTATGGAGGTATTTTTCCCACTCAAGCTCAAGTTAACACACGCTATCTTCGGAACAGGCAGAAAAGCCCGCATTACAAAACTGAAAGAATGAAAATACATTAAATGATTTTCTTGCATCCTTATTGCAACAGTACAGCTGAAGTGGTATTACAGCATCTAAATTCATAAGGGCTATGTTCTAACCACTTAATTAATATTGTGATAACCAAGCAGAATTTACACTGGTGCACTTAATGCAGCAGCAATGGTTTAATGAGCACACAAGTATCTTTTTCAACATTTAGGGCAATTAGATACCACAAGTAAAAACATATTCATTTTGATGAGTAATAGGAAAAACAATAAGAAAAAAAAAAGACCGTAATCAACCTTCTCATGTATATTAACAGTTGAGGGAATTTAGACTTCAGTAACACAGTCAGGAGGAATATGCTTCAGTCTCACATGAGAGATGAGAATTCGTACCCTGCTACTTGCACGCTGCAGACCCTGACTGCCACTTGCACACTGCAGCAAATATTTTATACCAGGGTGGTATAAAGGCAAAGCCTTCAGCCCTGGAGAAGCATGGCACTCTGCCTTAGGACACAGCTCAATAACCACCTGGTTGGTGCCTGGGCTAGCTGAGTTCAGAAGGAAGAAAGTACACAAAACACTAATCAACACACCATGCTCCTGTATTAGCAGTATGCTGATCTTCATTACATCAGATAACTATCTGTATAACAACATGGTGAAGGTTTGACTGCAAATGACTCATTCTGCAGCAATGGTTTTTGCATCACTTTAATGTAGTATCATTTAGACTCATCTGCTCTGACCCTTCATTGTCTTTTTACAACTACCTGATTAATCTTGCACCAACAAGACATACAGATGAAAAAATATGTATCTCATCTAATGGTAGGAAAAAGAGCACACCTGGAAAGTGAATAATTTATAACCCCTGATTTGAAAAATCAGTGTTATAGCAGCCATCACCACGGCAGCAGTTCGTTAATTAGGCGACTGCGTATAGTTGAGAGTGTACAGTGGGAAAGTCAAATCATCAGAGATAACAGATAAATGAGCCAGGAATGTATTGCAATCTGAGGCTGACAGACGTCGTCTGATGAAATGCCAACAAAACTGGGCTTTGAAAGAGATCTGAAACTCTACTTTTTCAACAATGTCAGACTATACGGCAAAGAAGAATCCTCCTTTGTTAATCTTCACTGTTTTCCCAGTTCCCACCAGTGTCAGGATATTAAAGCTTTAAGGACTTCAACCTACAGAAGCCACTGCAACACGCTGAGCAGAGCTGTGAATTCACAGAGACAGTACATATGTTTGTTTTGTTATAAGCATTCCAGGTGTACTTCAAAATGAAGCCTAGCTTTAGTCAATGAGTTTCTTTGGAATTTGATTGTATTTTGAATGAAATTGAGAAGGATTACAGCTCAAGACAAAACCAACAGCTCTGTCAATACTAGTGTCATCTTATATGGGTATCAAACATCTTTTAATTATCTTCACCACAGCAGGAAGTGAAAAAGTATTGCTTATTGTTGCAGACTTTAGTCTTCCCTTCAGAGGAAGAGAAAAATCCCTTTTAAGCTTTCTCATCATCCAATTGTGTTCTACTTGTGTCTGGCACTTGCTTTACTTGCTTTACTTTCTTCAGTCTTCCAGCAAACTTGCTAACAAGCACAAGTATTTCCTCCTAAAATGTTGGACATCTTATAAATCAATGAAAGCTGTGTAGGTTCTCTGCCTAGTCCCACTATCCCAAATTCCACATATTTGCTTCTCATCTGCTGTTTCCCATTTGTATCTCTTTCCTGTTCTCCAAGAAAATCTTTCCAGGAAATTTTACATTTCATGATCTTCTCCTTTTAAAGATGCAGGCATAGGAGATGATTACTGGCAGCTTAGCTCTTATTTCTCATCTGCTAACTGCATTCAGTTATCTGCTGTACTGTGTGAAATAGCAAAGCAATTAAGAAGGGTAACAGCAAGACTACACAAACTTGACCTCTGTAGAACAAAAGTGGCAGCTACTATATTTCCTATCAAATCACTGAACTATAACAGAAAGGCCTTACTGTTCCTTTCAGCTAAAACACTCAGTTCAGAAAATAGTCCTGTGTTGTGAATTTCTTCACGGTAAGCTTTCAGGGAATTCTCCGCTGCTTCAAGCTGACTCAAGGAAATTACACTCGGTCACATCTGAAATCTAAGAAACTAGTTTTTTAAATTAGGATTAACATTCTACAAACCATCACTGCTACAAACCAGTTGCTTATGGTGCCATAAGCTGGTCAGATGAGAGAAAGCAAATGAAAAAGGAATCAAAGCATAGCTAATTCCATATTTTAAGGAAAGCAATTAGTGAACAATTAATTTTGTTCTAACTGTCTGATCATTGGTTACAGTGATAGATCTAGTGAAGATAAAGTTACAAGTAATACAGTTCTAGAACATGATGTTCAAAGCATTCCTGAAATACTTGTTCCAAGTCCTGTTTAACAGCTCTCTTGTTGAAGATGTGTAGCAGTCGCTCTCCTTTATTTTCTATTTGCACAATAAAGGCATAACTGCTCTGCTCACAATTTTTGGTTGCTTCTTACTAGATAAAACACATGTTGCAAGAAAGCATAAAGTTGGAAGTAATATGAAATTTTTTTTCTATCTTACTGTAAGCTGTGTATTGGGTGACATTTAAAAACGTATGGAAATTCAAAGTAAGACTGGAAGCCTACTAGGACACTTTCAGAATCACAGTAAGCTTACAAGGTCAGATATTTGAGAGAAAGACCTGATACCACCAAGATATAAGCAATTCATTGTTAAGCTTTCACATGTTTTTTTAAACATAGCTACTGTTGATATTCCAACATAGCAGAAAGTTCCAAATGTTATCATTTCACATGTCTGTGTGCCCAGCACAATGACGCAAAAATAAATACCACCGAGATTCCAGCTGTGGTTCATCCTAGTATTTCAAAGGCTAAACCAGCTTAAAGTCCCATCCCTGGTTGCACTCAGGGCAACGCTAGATGTGGCTCTGGGAAATCCTGCACACAGAAGGGGGGTTGAAACCTTTTCAACCCAGGCCATTCTATGATTCTATAAAACTAAGTTTAGACTTAGCAGTTTAATTTGCAATCTTTGCATTCACTTCAGTTTTGATTATGTGGCCATCACCACCACCTTGTGGCTAAGAGAGTTAGTTCAGTCTCATTAATTTCCACGCAGCTTCAGGATTTGCTGGCAACTACACCTTCCTACCTTTATAAGGTTGTTTCATAGACCTCTTTGCATAGAACGTTAGCATAAGAATTAAGAAAATTCATTTCATCTTTAAGATCGCTATTAGTTAAGTAGTTTATAAAGGCAAATGAAATATGAAAGTCAAAAATCTACTAAAATTTCAGATGATCAATAGCACAAGATTTACGTGTCTGAGAACAGCAAGCAAAGTCTCACGAATAACATACAATATTTACACCACTCAAAATTGCTGGAGTTTCACAAGTTAGAAAAACAGAAGTTCTTTAACAAGCGTCTATTTTTTCATCAGTCTGTCCTTCAGTCAAAAAGATTCCTACTAATGCCATTCAGATGCTATGATGCACATGCTTAAAATTGAGCAGGATAGGAGCAGACAATTTCCAGTGGAAACAAGATGGAAACTAGTGGAGTTTTCACCTGTAATCTCTCTCTAGGGGGAAAGGGAGTTGAACATAGCTTAATCTCAAATCTTTGTGAGTTTACACACAGCTGACACTTGAGTACTGTGCTTCCCACAATACCACAAAAAAGTGACCCACAGTACAACTAGACCAAATATATGTGGTTTACTACCACACTTAAATGCTAATAGAAGAGGCATCCTCAATAGCTGTATGATAGTGCAAGTTGACAAACAGCAACAATAAGCATAACTTACAAAAAAATAGTAAACTAGTTTTGCAAAATAATTACAGCTTATCCAGCAGACATTAAGGTCTGCAGTAAGGGCACTAAGAGCTATAAGGCCATGGGGAAAAAAAAAAAAAACCAACAAATTTTCCTAATAATTTCTGTCAATAATTTATTGCTTTGACTGCAAGAAAATCCCCCCCTTTTTTTTTTAAATATACATATTCTTGATATTGCCCAGTTTCCTAAAGATTTAAAAAGGAAGTCAAATTTAATACAAAATAAGAAAAAGCTACTTTCTGAATCCCTTCTTGTTGTTTGACAGCCATACAACTCCAAAAGCAATGTATTACCTGTTCCAGGGTGAGCTGTTTTGAAATTGTATCATTTTCCAGTTTTTTAATCTTCTTCATCAGTTTGTTCACTTGAAATTCCTGCTCCTGCTCTAGATGCTGCTCCAGCTCAGCTTTCTCATGCTGTAGCTAAAAATTCAGGACACATGAAATATTTTAAAAACACAGAAATATGAATCATGCTACATTTATACGTTTTTATATTTATTTACATGTTGATTCTTATTGAACATTAAATTCCCTACTGATGATTCTCCTGAAAAGACTTCAGAATGCACAATCCACCCAACAGCCTTTCACAAAAGAGCGTTTTAAACTGTTCAATTTATAAAGAAGATGGAAGCTATACTTCTAAATAGTTAATAAAGTCAAATTAAAATAGACACATTATATACAGCATATAAAGCACACACATTTCTAAAGGAAAAAAATATATCAATGTTCACAAAAGCATTAATTTAAATCCAAGTGCATCATCTCAAGCACCCACGACATGAAGTGCAGGCCTTAGCATGTCTTCCTTAGCAGCTGAAACTATTCATGAAAGTCATAATACTGAGAATACTGTGCAACAATATAATAGAAAAAAAATCTTACTTCTACTCCTATGACAGCAAGAATCAAAAGACTAAGATGACAAAGATGCTGTTATTACAAAGCTATGTTATTGGTTTTCTTAATACTTAAGAGCACTTTTTTGTCCATGTAATAGTTTCAATGAAAATAAAGAAATCTTTAAGAGACAGAAAACAAAGATCTCTGAAAGCTGGAAATAAAAAAAAAAACACAAATTATGGTATGGAATAGAGTCACTTTTAGTATTAACTGTCAAAATCAGAATGGAATCCTCAGAAAAGGATTCAAGCCTTCCTACAGATAAGAGCGACCGTCACCGTGACATGAGTACATGACATGACTTCCTGGGAAGTAAATGTCACAAAAAGGCAGCGGTGCTGGCCATACAACAAAAATTGGAGGCACTTTTTCACTTGCTTACTTTCTTTGCCAGTTCTTCTGAGCTAGATGATGGTTTGAATAGTAAGATGACAACAGATATCTGCATCTGATAATCACGAACACAAGTCAAGAATGCCACACTTCTACAATGAAGGAAAATAATTTTCAAACAAGCTGAATTTCATTAGTTCATTAATTCAACTCCTTTTGCTGCTAATCTGCAGACAAAATGATCTGTGAAGACTGGCAGAAGATTTAAAGCAGAAATCCTAGTGTGGAGAGAGCACTAGACAAACAGAAACTGCTTGCAACACACAAAAGAATTTAGAGTTCACCTGTGTTTTCAGGGCTTCTCAGTATTTTAATATGTGAAAAATGAAATTCTAGTGAGGAATTTTCAAATAAATGAGTTCACTCCATTCATTTTTTTTCCCCCAAACCCCTGAGGCACATGGAAATTCCCATGCATTTGAGTAAGCCAGCTAGACTCATGTGATAGTAACTGAGCTTATCATGGCCATTCTTAATGAAATGGTTAGGAAATCTTGTTAAATTGCCTAGTCAGAAACGAAGTCATTTCCTTTATGTGAGAAAATGCAGGGCTACTAAGAAAAATTTTCATTAGTAAAAAAAGTTGCATTTAGGGTTTTGTATCAAAACGCTGGTTTTGTTTTTAAGAATCAGAATTTTCCCCAAAGTCCAGCAATGGAGTTAAACCTGGCTGGCATTAACAATTTCAGTATGAACAGGATAGTTCAGTAATCATTCAGTTTTGCCATTTTCTAAGTCCCTCTCCTCCCTCAGCTCCTCCAGCAGCCCCAGTTTAAGACTGAAGACAGCTGAATCAAACATTGAACAGGCAGCGTGCAGATGCCCACCTAGCACCAGGTGCTTGTGCCTGCATCTATCTTCAATTTGCTCAACAAAAACCTACTTTTTTTTTTAAACCTAGCTACAAATTAAAACCAAAGTCAGTTGCTGCAATCAGCTTATATTTAGTTAACTGAATAAACTGTACAAAAAGGCACGGTGCCAAAATGTCAGCCTAGAGCCAGATGCTGCTAAGATGAAATGTGAGATTAGGAACTGCGAGCGTTAGCAGGCACTCCAGAGAGCCAGGCTGCTGTTATGGCCCTATGAAGGTACCTGAAACCAACCTAACAAGTACTATTTCTTGATCTCACATCCTGTATATAAACACAGTTGTCATATTATGTAAAACAAACTGAGTTGCAATAGCACAACGTTGCTTGTTAAATCATTCTTTTTTAAAGTTTGCGTGGAATTTGCGTCACATGGAAACTGATAAGGCTTACTTGTTGGATCTCTAGCCGCTGTATAGCATCTATTAAACCTTATCTTGGGAGCATGAACTGCAGCCAGTGGACCACTCTAGCTGAGCAGAAGGCTAATAATTGAAGTTAGATCTGCTACAGCAATATTTTCTATTCTGATTTAATCATAAGTACACCAGGAACTGAAATGACTATTATTCAGAGCAGGAAGAAAACAGCGATAGCCCTCTCTCAAAACACTCCTCAGTGATCACTCATACTTGGGTAAAATCCTCCTTCCCTTCCACTGCTTTTGATCAGAAAACACAAGGAACCACCACAAACCAGCGAATGCTGAAACCCTAAGACTGAAAAAGAGAATTACTAACAATGAGACAGTATCCAATGGTAACACATGAGTGAAGCATTTACTTAGGAAAAGAAGTGAATATTTTCAAACTTTTACATTGCACATAATGGTAGTAACAACTGTTTCCATTTACACCTATAATTGCTAGCTGAGGAGAAGCAGAATATGAGTTAGGTTCAATCACCTTTGCAATGTCTTTCTTACAGACCTTGCAGTGCCCATGAAAGCTGTAGGAAAAATATGGTGGGCATTTACACAAGATCAAAAATGGACTTAGGTTAACAGAGACAGCAAATACTCTGAAGTGAGAAGTAGAGCTTTAAACAGAAAGCCTAGCAGCAACAAGAGTGCATGCATTAGCTCAGGTAAATCATAAACAACTACAGTAATATTCTATTCTCCTTACAAAGACACTTCCTGATACAACATAAGATGACATCTGCCATAATGTTTTACCATACTGCCTTGTATCCTTAAAAAAATGCATGAAGTCCCCTTTTCAAATAAAACCCAGCAAACAAATATTCACTTATCCTTCAGACCACAACCTCGTACACTGAACACTTTCTTTTGACTGTGTCAGCCTTCAAAATTTGTCCAATTCCTCCTCCGCCGTATGCTGAAAGCCCTTTTCATTAACAAACTTGCACCATCAGCATCCCTCCTCTTTACATCCAGGTGAACATCAAATCTACGATAGAGGATTTTACTCTGATAATTCAGCACCACTTTTATTTATTTGCATCCTCAGGCTGAAGCATGGTATATGGGGAGCAGGAAGGAAAATACCTTATGTCAAGAGACTTAGAATTTTTGAAAGCATTGTCAAGAATCAGACTTTCATGGGGTACCTTTCATTATAGCTTCCCAATTACTTAATTCACCCTTAATTCAGCTATTATCTTTGGAAGTCACAACATTTTCATTTCAAGGACAGGTACTTATAGTCATTTCAAAATAACAGATACAGAAAAAAATCTGTATTTGATTTTGAAAAGGACTGCTAGACAATGCGCAGAATAATGGACTTCATAAATTAGAGCAATATTAAAAACTAATTACTCTTTTGAGCAGCCTTTTCACAACAGATGTGATTTTCAAGATTTACCTCCTCAAATCTCAAAATTACGACTCAACAACCCATGTGCACAGCTGCAGGAATAGATTCTCCATCAAAACACTTGTAGTGGTACTCTGCCAAACATTACTACCATTCTCCGGTGATTAGGAATTGACAGCTCTACAAAAATAATTGTGCCAAACTTTCCAGAGATGTAGCCTGGTAAATGACAGTAAGGAGTAAACACATGGAAAATTGTAGTGGATTTATATAGAGCCTATTAAAACTTCAAGAGGAACAAGCGTAATGAATAGCTTTTGTTTACTCCAAACTATCTATTAAGACGGATGTATGGATGTTCTCCCTCATCTCTGCTGCACTTCATTTAGAAAATAAAAAATTGTGCTAATCCAAGGAAAATTAACAGGCAAAAGAATACATTTACCTATTGGGCTTGTAAAGACAGTAAAAGCTGGGGCCACACAGTTACAAATACACAGCTAGCATCCAGCAATGATTTGACACCAGCAAGCCTGGTCACAGAAAGACAGTAGTATTTTATTGAAAACTCTTTCATACAAAATCAGTCTGGCATGTAGTGAATGTTTCAAATTTACTTTCTTAGAACAACAATGAAAACCTGATACAGCAGTGTTTTACAGCAGCAGCACACACCATGTTGATCTGGGAAATTCATGTTAGGCTATTAGTGAGGAGCACTGTAGCTTGTACTCTGGCAGACAGCTTTCACATTTTAAAGCATGTTAGCATTGTAGGATCTTGGTTCCAGTGCTGCTCTGAATGCCATGCATAAGCCCCTACAACAATGAAAAACAAAG
Organism: Perdix hodgsoniae; assembly: GCA_035772895.1. NCBI lineage: Eukaryota > Metazoa > Chordata > Aves > Galliformes > Phasianidae > Perdix > Perdix hodgsoniae. The sequence continues at coordinate 2,770,629 of JAPSGF010000046.1, read as the reverse complement.
GGCTAAAAACCTGCTACCTGCATGCAAAGTCACAGCTTCAAAACCCTTCAGCCAAATCAAGTGTAATTCATGCTGTTACTTTTAAAGCACTACTTTGCTTAATTCAATATAACAGCATGGCCCCAGGTAACCTGGTCTGTAACCAATTTCTAATAGTCCTTTCAATCAGCAGCACTGTTCAATACAACATTTCTTTCTTTGCTAGAAAGCTTTTTTGACAGTATGTACATCTTCAATTAGAACATTTCCTAACTGCAGGGCTACACATGCCTCTCAAATCTCCACCTGCAGAATATAAGAAATTGTTACAACATACTGGCAGGTTATTCAAACTCAACTAATTTTTCACGACAAAGCTTGTACATAATCACATGAAAAGAGCCACAGCGAAGCACACCTAACTGAGTGACCCATCTTCGTCAGAGGCCAAAACCAGGTACTGCACACCTATCAGAACAGAACTTCCCACAGATACTCACCCACTCTCCACAAATTAGCACTGTGAGCAAGCAAAAGGTGTTTCTCTGCCATAAATTGTTCCAGCATCTTAAACTATTTTACTTTCAGCATCTAACGCATATTAGATTTTTACTTCTAGAGAAGCAATTGTTTTGTTAGAAGTATGGATAAATTTGCAGTCTCCTGGCAACCTTCAAGCATCACTGCACAGTTCTGTATGTTAAAGTTCAATATTCAGGACTCGCTGAAATATCACATAGTCCAGAAAAAAAAAAAGCATGGGTCTCACTTCCTTTTAAAATTAACTAACTGTCCTTATAGGTTACATCTACTGCTTTGTATCTCTATAAACTTTTAGGATCTCAGTGTGCATTTCAAGATGCAAATTCCACAATAACATATTAAAAAACAAAAAACATCAAAAGCCAACCCTCACTCGCTGTACTTCTTGTACTTTACTTTTATCAGATGTCAGCTTTACTACAACTATGACCTTACTACATCCCTGACTGCCCTCACACCAGCAAAAACAAAAACTCAGCCACCGTTTGGCCCTGAGAGAAACACCAGAAAAGGAACCACTCACCTGCATCAGTTTTCTTGAGAGCTCATTAGTGAGAAATTCCTCTTCCTTTTCATAGTTTACCGCAAGTGTTTCTTTTTCTTTCTGCAGAGCCTGAATCTTCTTGAACAGCGTGTTACTGATGAATTCTTCCTCCTGCTCTGCCCTTGCTTGCTGTGAAATAAAGACAAAGTTTTAAGAAAAAAAGGAAGCAAATTTCCACACCAAAAACTACAATTATTCTGTTTGTCTTAATATTCCTTTCCTCCACCCTTCATATTAAAGCTTGTCCGTCCATCCTGGAGAACAGTGAGATGAATGTAAGCCCTGTTATCTCTTCCAGCCGAACATCATTCTTCCTTTTTTTTTGTTCCCCATCTTTTACCTCTGGAAACTACATAGATGGTTTAAAGTGTCTTCCCCCAACCAAATGCATGAACTCTTCAGCCTCTTAAAGTTTACAAAAACATTACTGGTTCAGAGATAACCACTTTTACCTTCTCTATTCCTAAAAACAAACAAAATACTGCAGCCACCTCTCTGAATGTTCTCCATTATGAACCAAAGCACAGACGTGAGGCTGCCTGCATTCAGCACTGTGCCAACTTGCCAGATCCCTTCAGCTGTAGCGCTGCTCTCTAGGAGGCACACAGTGTTTGCCCTCTCCTACAGGTGTGCCTCTGGTGACAGCGACAGGGCCAGGGGGAATGGCATGGAGCTGTGTCATGGGAGAGACAGGCTGGTGTTAGGGAAAGGTTCTGCACCAGAGGGTGGTGGGCATGGAACAGGGCAGAGGGCACAGCCCCAGATTGCTGGAGTTCAACGAGCATTTGCATGACACTCTCAGACAAAAGGTTTGGATTCTGGATGGTCCCATTTGGGGCCAGGAGTCGGGATGCTCCAAAGAAAGACAACTGAAGAGCAGCTGCCTCCTCCCCCCGCCTCCCCCTTTGCACTCTCTGCTATTCAGGTACTTCTAGGTTTTTTATGTACACTTAAGAAACTTCATAAACAAAATATAGTAGTTATCTTTTGGATGTCTGCTCTAGAAAACCACAAAGGACAACTCATATGGGCAAATGACAGCCCATAGCTACAGATGGGTAAAGCCAACTCCTTATTACACAGGCAATGCATAATTAGCCCAGAAAAACAGAACAACACAAACACAGAATTCCCAAGCCATAACCTCCAACAAATGAGACCACATAGTGTTGAGGAGTTTTTTCTGTCCCTACAATAAAACCCATATCACATGAACTGCAGATCTGTGATTTGGCCTGAGTTTAATAAAATTATACCAGCTTGTAGCTTGCAATACATAAGGATTTGCTTAGTTTTATTTCAGCGAAATTTGACTGTGGAAACTTTAAGAAATAGGATCAAGAAGTATAACTGTTTAACCTGCATAATGTTCTGCCCCAAATGTGGTAGAATAATCATCTCTTTATACATATTGCACAATGGAAAGTGCTCACAGGATTTCATTACATCAGTGATCTTATAACTGGAGTGATGCGTTCCCTAGTAGTCCAGGAGGTAATTACTTAAGCAGAGACACCTTTCATGCCTACAAGAAAATTTACTTACAAAGCATAACGGTATTTAAAGCTGGTGGAACAAAAGGGACAACCATAAATATCCCCAGATCTGCAGTATCATAAAATCTAAAGCAGTGGTTTGGAAACTTTCCAATTGAGTCTTCCTTGCTTCAAGTCTTTCTCTTCACATCCTTACCAGTGCCTTCTTTGCTACTTTTGTGCCATGGCCCTTACACCCTACCGGCTACCAGCTCCCCTCTTCCTTGGCACAAGCCCCAGATGAGGAAAAAGACAATAATAAGGAAAGAAAAGAAGCTCTGGCACAGTTTATTAGATGAGGTCCTGCACAGCACCCTCTCTCTAATGTCAGTGCACCTCACTGGCAGAGAACCACTCTTCCTGCATGTTCATTAAGGGTTATCATTGGCCACATCAGGACAACATAAAGATGCCCCAAATCCCCCCCCCCCCCCCCCCAAAATACTAAATTGTCAGCTTACATCTCAGAATGCTACAACACAAGAGTTCTGACTAAAATCTCAATAACATCATTATCCCTTTATAAATGTAGCTGTACTTTGAGCTACTAACAATCTTACGCCTTCACAGAAATGTCAGAACAGAGTAAACAATTCAAACTGCAAAGGTTCATTGTCCTCAAATTGTTAAAATTCATGTGTTCTCTTCCAAAGTCATCCCCTCCTTTGTCTTCATGGCACAGATTTCTATTGCCAGCTTTTGGATGGTTCAAAGATAGTAAAAGGAGGAAGGCAGACCAAGTATACATAGAATTATATTAGAAAACTCTTCGTTTTAAAGAATCAAGGTGCATCTACTTTGATTTCTCTTCATTTCTAACTTGTATAAAATCTGTTCTGCCCCTGCTTTGCACCCATCAAAACCTTTGAAATCATATTTCTCAGCTGAACAAACAGGAAGCTTACAAATTTAAGTGTGAACTGTAAGTTCCAGATACCCATAGATCAAGTTAAATACAATGTCCACTTAAACTACTTGGTGGTCAGCAATTTCAACATCATCTATGAAGTCAAAAAAAACCCACACTGCAGTTATGAAACAAGGTATAAAAAGCTCACAGAGTGTTACTCTATTTCTTCTAAAGCTACATACATACTTTCATTCTGAAACTTTCCCTTTATCTTGTTCATGGCTGGAGATAGTTCTGCTGTAACAAAATCGTTCATGTTTATCTTAATATTGTCTGCAATCTATTAGTCATTTAGCTCGCAGTCAAAAACCCACACACTGTTTCCTGCACAGACTGTCACAGTAATATTTTTCTGAACATACATGCACAGTTTCCATACAAATAATCTGCCTCTAAATCAGGCATCTGCATTAGAAAACAGGCCCTGATAGAATCAGCAAAAAGAAAAAAAGAGAAAGAGCATGGAAATCAGAGGCAGCGGGTCAGTGAGGGCACAGAGTTCATGATTTCTCTGTTACTCACATTACATTCAACATCCATAAACACCAAAAGCACTTCATTTCATTCTGTATACCACCTTACAAAATAAATTGCTGAGACACTGAGTGATATAAAATGATAACATTGGATATGACAGCCTTTTGAAACCTGAAAGGTGCAATCTCCTTGCTGCACAGATCTCCTGCAGAAATAGCCACGTCCACCTGTCTGCTGTGTCTCAAGCTCCAGGTCAGGCTAACTCAGAGGACTGCAAGGTCAACACCACATGTCAAAGACAATCGTCAAAAACAATCATGTCAAGAATGAAGAAGGGATTTTGACTGCAGTAGTACATGACATCCCAATTACTAGTGGAGTTGGGGTGTGAAGTGTTATAAAAGATCCGTCCTTCTGGGTTTAGTATCCAATGGATTGTTTTTAAGAGAACTAAGGCATATTTCTTTTGGAAACTTTACACAGTAACTGAGCATCTTATTAAGAAGACAATCTCATTACAAGTTATTTTTCCATACACTGCATGTACTATCAACTGTCAAGACTTTAGGTCCGAAGTACTTTTGTGCTTTCAGTTCTTCCTCTGTACGTATCTCTAGCAGGCCAAGAGCACACACTGCTCGATTCCCCTCTGCCTGATTGCTTCTAGCTCCCACAGCAGCTTCCGTGTCTGCTGGGATGCTCTCTTTCTGCATCACCAGAGCAGATTCCAACCACGGCTCTGGTGGCAATACTTTATGAACAGCAAAACCCTGGTTTTCTGATGCTTTAACAAAGCCAAATAACAATGACAGCTGTCATTGTTGGAGGACAAGGAAGTATTTCAGTAAGTTTCACAAATTTTCCCAGGTTCAACATCACAGCTGAAGGCTACTTCTTAGTGAACACCGTGCCACATTATCAGTAGTATGACATGAGCGAGACCTTGCATTTCAATTTCAGCTCTCTCTTCAGATGCAATCTCAGCAATATGTGTTTCACAAACGGCTCGTCAGCCCCATACAGCCTGAGGGCGAGGTGGCAAAGCACCACCCGCCTCCACTAGTGCCTGCAGTAGAGCTGGCACTAAGATTTCAGGGGATCTTACTGGAGACAGCTTACCAAGCACTGCTCTGACCTAATTCACCCTTGAAGTTCCCCTATCTTTAAAGCCAAGGCCCACTACTGACTCTTTATCACTCATCCATGCAGAGCAGTTTCTGCTGGGTAACAGGGACAAAATACACCTGCAGATGGAGCTGAAGAGCAATTCAACCTGCTGGCTGAACACTTAAGAAACTCAATCTTCACTACTGAACATAGTCCAAAAGGTTGGGGCGGCTTCAGGAGACATATCTCAGCTGCTGCACAAGGTGCACTGAGATAGAGTTCCTCTTCAGAAAGCTGCCTGTCCCAAGGTCCTACAAGAAAGCATGAAGAAGTGAACAGGGTGTAAAGAGCAGTAAGGCACAGTGACACAATTTTAGAAATGTAAAAATCTTCCCACAAAACACTATTTAGGTTTCCCATTTGTGCTGTAGCACATACTTCTCCTCTAGCACAGTCAATTCAAGACACCGCTTTAGCCACGCTTATTGCACTAGTTTAAAATAATACAGAAAACTCTTGGTCTACTAATGCAATAATTATCTCAGTTAAACAATGCTGTTCCTTTACAGGAGGAACTTTCACACTGCAGCCCTCCTGGGCTGGAGATCTTTATCCTACAAGTCCTTCAGCAGCTGCATGCAGCGTGCCTTTCAGACAAGGAAAAACACAGACCGCTGCAAACAATGTGCAAGGAAAAGACTGTTTTCAAGAAATGAAAGAAAAATCAGCTCAGAGATGATGGTTCACACTGCTGCAGTTGCTGTGGCTGCCCAGCAACATACCCTATTTTTGGGACCTGGGGGACAAAGAAGACCACTGAAGCCCTCCTGTGTCACAGCCTTCCGGCTGGCTGCCCCTGTGGGCACAGCCATGTTCTGCACCTCAAGTTCTGAGTATGATTTGAGTGTGATTTCCTGTTTTATGTAGGGCAACCCCCCCAGATCACTTCCTCACTTTCACTTCAGGCAGAAAAGCAATTTATTTATTTATTTATTTGTGCATTTTTTTGTTGTTGTTTCTTTCTTTCTTTCCCTTTTCATATATATTTTTTTCCTCCTCTTTTCCCATTTAAGTGAAATTTTCAGGAGTAATGGAGCTATCACGTGTGCTACTTCCAAAACAGACAAGTGGGAGAGGAAAGAAATGAATCAGCATCAGACCTCAACCACCCAGCTTCAACCACTCTAAACATAACCCACCCTGCACCATTAAAGCCACAAACAGAACTGCTTCAAAACAAAGTTCCCATTACATTTCAGCTATTCAGTAGTGTCCCACTGGAAGAAGAGGTAAAGAGTGATACACAGCTTTCACTATAGTGATAAAGGAATACCTATACAATGAGCCATTATTTAGTGTTAAAATACAGTTCCCTTTAATCTCCACTTACCTATGGCTGGTAATTCTCTCTCCCCTTCATCCCCTTGCACCCCTTTTAGGGGCCAGCCAGGTTTTGGCTGAGCTGTGATCAGATGGTTTTAGCTACACAGCACCCACGCAGCCTCATGGGAAACCCTCTCAAAAACACAGTAACATGCAAGACATGAGTGCATCCATACTGTGCTTTGGAAAGCTACACATAAACAGCTCTTTATACTCAATACCTATATATATATATACACAGGTATATATACATCTATACTCTAGCCCTCAATACCAACTACCTTCCTGAAGACGGAAGTTCAGCAGTGTTCATGCACACTAAACCTCTGAGCATCACAATTCATTGTCTGATGGTGTGCAATTGCATTCCACTTCAGACTTCTATATGCCTAAAATAGCTTCCCTCTGCAGGTTGCTGCTGACCTGTGGGAGCCCCAGCAACTGAAAGACATCAGGTAAAACAAGAAGGTTATGAAAACAGTTGTTTCATAAACATGGTGACACATAGAATTCATGCATTTGATTCATTACACCAAACTTATGAGAAGCTTTATGTTCATATATTCATAATTCATACAGTGCAATTTTAAAATAATTTTAAAGGCTTTCTTCAAGGCATAATAAATTAGGCTGTTCTCTTCAAGGGATTTTATTTTATCAAAATACTGGCTTTAAATAGTTAATTAAAAGGCAGCTCCTGGAAAAGCTACTGTAACAAGAAAACATGAAGACTGCATCCAGAAAGTGTATCAACCTTCAAATAACTTTTACTTAGCAGCTTAACCACGATCATGCACCGTTATGCAAAAGTCTTAATGTCATTAAAGACTACGTGGGCATAAAGCTCCGCAAAGGAAAGGCAGTGGGGTAAACTGTATGCCAATATTTCCTATTTGGAGTGCTTAGGATTGGCACAATTCACCAGAGACATATTGACAGCATGACTTTTTCAATCACTTGGCCATCTCCATGTGGAAGGAGTGCCCAGCAAACTGTGAGGGCACAGCTGCGGTCTCCCATACACAAGAGCTGTAAGCTGAGCCAGCAGAAGCTGCAGGCCAAGACAGGAATGACCCAGCAGGAATACTCCCTGTTCTGGGAGCACGAAGCTCTGACTGAAGCTCTGCCTTGACAAAGACAACCAATATGGACAGTAAACTTACACTGTCAAAGTAAACATTGAACCAAAGCCTGAAATATCTCTACTAACCCTCAACTGATGACTGAAAGGTCTTTGCTTTACTTGCAGACATTTGCTGGTGCTGCCATTTCACTGGTGAAATTTTTGGTAATCTTGTGTGGTAAAGAGCTTTCTAGTTAATCAATAGGCGTAAAGCAAACAGACTACAGAAGCACATGGAACAGGTTTTGCATCTGTTCAGCCTCAGTATAAAAGCTGCTGAAAAATGAAATAAGGATACACGTGTCCATAGGTGCACAGATCCCCAACCAGACCTGTAGTTGTACTTCAGTCTGTCTGAGTTTTTCAACAGCAGCCTTCTGGATGGAGAAATGATGAAATGGTGGAGTGGGGTGAAAGAGATCCAATTGCAAACAGCTAATGTTGGAGCAGATTTGGTTGGTTTTATTTGTTTGGTTTTTTTAAAACTTATTTTTCATAGGCTGCATGATCATTTGAACTATCATCCTTTAGAAATACTGAGATTTTATGTTTGATTTGCATCTAAAATACTCCAGCTAAAAGCAATCTGGTTGTGTCAGGCTGCTTAGGAAGCAAAAAAACACCAGCTAGAATCCCAGCAATGCCACCACTCAGTAGGACAACTTGGAAGAAATATAACCCTGCTGCAAACTGGTGCAACTATTCTGTGGCATGAGATGTCCAGGGCACAAAAATATAACGCTGCTTCTTAAACTGGTATCTTATTAGTACTATTTTGCCTTTTTTTCTACTACTGGGAAATCACAATTTATTTTTGATGCAGAGAGGTATTAATTACAAAATATACTGCCAACCAATTAGAAAACTCCTTATTGCTCACTCCCAAAGTTTCAGTGAAAAACAAAACAAAACCAAAAAACAGAAAGGATTCAGAAGAATAAAACAGAAAGAAAGAAAACAAACTGAAGAATAACTACTAGTGACTAATTTACTAAGCAGCTTCTTTTCACTGAGCTATGCACATCTGTGCCACCAGGCACCGATCCATGTTTTAAAACAACAAGCTTGTGCACAAAGTGCAAGCGCAGCACGCTTTTGTTAGAAGCTGCCACAGCCACTTCTCTCTTTGCAGGCACAGGAGTGCAAACAGAGAGGAGAGGCTGAGCAGCCAGCCCCTCTAAATCATCTGTGTCAATCCTACTTCACTTCATAGCTCAGTAAGTCAGGGCAAAGATGCAGATATAAAACAGTTGGGTCTTCTTCGCTGGAGTAGGTAACAGCCAAAGCATTACCGTGTCCCACCCCACTTCTCTAGGCAGCCCATACATTGCTACCACACAGCATCCCCCATGCAGTGCCTCTGCCATTTTCTTAAAATCTCCGTTGTTGGCTTCTTGGTTTTGATTTTTATAATGCCTAGTTTCAATACAGATCACATAGTCACTAGGGATGGCCGTGTTCCTCCCCACACTAACAAGGGGTGCCTGGTAACTCAACACAACCAGCCTCTGAGGAGGCTGTTAAAATCCCCCCTTTCAAAATCCCCCCTTCTTTCCTCATGCACACACTGGTTTTCTATAGAAGCCATAATGTCACCCATGTTAATCACACCTTGTTCCAAACCCACACATTCACATTGCTCACATCACATCATTCATCCCACTGTTAATGCATACTATTTCCAACACAACAAACACATGTTCAGAACTCAGTGGATTCAGGGATTTTCTATATAGTTTGGGTCTCTTACAGTACACACACCATAATATGCAATCACTTTTCAGGCTTTCAAGACAAGAAACAGGTCTATTACATAGTGCAGGAGAAGACACCGAGGAAGATGAAGCATCCACATCCTCTGCTCTGCCTGTCTACAAGCAGAGGTTTGCAGGACGTAAGAGAATGCAGTCACATCTTTGAGTATTCACCCCATAAAGAATTGAAAAAGTACATCTAACACAGAGAAATAACCACATGCATTTTTCAGGAAATGCCTACCCTACCTTTCCATCCTCAGAGCAGGAACTTTCAGTTAAATATCTCACTTTTGAAAGAAAAAGGAGGTTATGGCAGATCTTGATTCAGCCAGCACCTCAGGGCCCATGAGGGAGTTGCTTTTACCTAATGAATGGATTACTCGCAAAGCTGGCCGTAGAAAACTCCTACTCTTCATTTGTCACAGATGTGAAAAACACACAGTTTGAAGCTCTTGGAAAAGCACTGGTAAAAAACCAAATTTTGCAGAAGTCATAGAGCACATTTTGCAAAAGTCATAGTAACTTTTAACACATAGTGCTTTTGCTGCTAATCTGGAAGTAAAGGGAAACAAAGTGGCAATCTCTCCACTGTAATCAAAAATAAAGTCCTTCCTACATTTGCTCTAAGTAGAAATTCAACTCTAAGGAACAGGAATAAACATCATAAGAGGCCACTGAACATCAAACTCTATCATGTCTGACTTAATAAGAATTGTTTATATCTTTATTCAAAACTGAACTGCATCATTGCAGGAATTACTATATTTTTTTTAATCTTCGTGGTACAACTTTTAAATATCATAGAATCACTGAGGTTGGAAAAGACCTCTGAGATCATCCAGTCCAACCACCAACCCATCACCACCATGTCCACTAATCCACATAATGGTTAGCATCAACAGCAATCAAGGAACTAAAAATCCTTAGCTTTGTGGCAATAAGCAGAAGTGTCGCATCCTGAGGCTCTTTAGAGAATTAAAACATCTGTCCAAAGCTCACCGACAGCTGAAACACTGCGAGGACACTTCGATCTACAGCACAGCTGAGGAGATGCACATCTACTTCCTAAAGCTTACCCCAGCTTGAAAAGCAAATCACGTTAACAAGGCCTTATGCCAGGAGTTTCTCCCTCGGTTGGACCACCAGCTGCTTAGCTGAAGGAATGCCCTCTTTCGAGGAACTTAGTGGGAGCAACAGAAGACACAAAGACGCGGATGACTCCTGGGAACTGCCAGGACTGTTGCTGTAGGCAACAGTTAGCCTACAGTTTTAACGGGAAAGTTGAAAAAGTTACAGGCACGGATGTCACAATTAAACACTGATTCAACATTTCTGCAAATAAATTGCTTTAACTTTAACCAAGGAGCCCTTACAACCCCCAGATGTGAGATCTACACATCATTTGTGTTACAGCCTTACTGACTAAGACATTTCCTTGTTTACTTTGGAATACTGTACCTCAATGGTCTTGCCTTTGTCTTTCTTTCTTTTTTTCACCCCCTGCATTCAAACAGGACTTCTAATTAGAGCTCAGACATCCCCCTGGTCAGCCAGGCAACAGGCCTTGACTAAAGAAGAAGAACTCGAGGCCTCGCTTTGTTGAAGCCCCCTGGCTGCTGCATTGGAAGCAATGTACCACAGCACTATTTTCCCTTTCTGATCCATAGGGACTTGTTTTGTACTTTATTTTCTGCCTCTCTTCCAGAACATGTCATTGTCTCATCCACTCCTTCTGTTCAGATATGAAAACCTGTACTAGATGCAGTTTGTACATTTTGTCCCTACCATTCTCCTCCTCCAGACTTTTTTTTTTTTCCAAGCAAGATAAAAAAGGATTCACCCCTTGCTCTGCTGCTAAATTCAGTATCTTCCTCCTACCCCCAAGCATAAAAAAGAGCAGCAAACAACTGTTTCTCTCTGCTGCTCTTAGCAAGCTATGCTGTAATGCATCAGATGTGTTCTGCTGACAAATTCTGCTCTTTTGGAAGAGCACTTTCTTACTCCTTACTGCACATTTCAAGAGCAGTGAGAAACTAGCATCATGTCCTTCTGTGGCATCTTATACACTGAGCTCACTGACAAGTCCTGTTTGCAGCATCATGGGCTCACCACTGCAATCGTTCTGTGGTCTTAGAGTTTCTACCTGAACTTCCACCCAAGCACACCTTATAAGCTTCTGTGTGATGACACAATCTTTTGTTGAAATCATTAGCAGCTGTGTAAGCCTGCTTAGCACACCTGCGTTGCACAGAGCAGTATTATTTCCTCATGTGCCACAAGGAGTTTTAGCATTAACAGTCTGTAGATGAAAATAAACCCCCTGCACACCAACACCCAGGACTGAGTGCTTAGGAACTAACTCCAATATTAACTGAAGCCAATATCAGCAGCAGGAGGAAACAATCAATGAAGGCAAGTAGAATGAACTTGCAAGCGAAAGAAAAGCAAAGGCCATGTCATTACTCTAAATGAAAGACTTAAACAGTCAGACTTCCTTCACCCTTTGAAATCAGCAATACAAATCAAATTACAAATACAAATCTATTACACTCAAAACTGCAACTAAAATGCAGAACAGAACTTCCAGGAGTTGAAAATCATTCCATGGTTTTGTCCATAGTAGCTTTTCAAAACGTGGATTAGCAACAGGGCTAGAAGCTGGAGAAAAGAGCAAGGTTTTACCCTGCCATTCAAAGCAACAGGTGTGAAGCATACAGGGATATTTGTTTCACATGAAAACAGACCTGTTAAGTGTACAATGCAGAAGAAACTAGAACAGCTCCTTCAAAATGCTTCGGTCCTTGAAGATACACTAAGAAAGAAGAGCCGCTAGTCTCAGCAAATGTTCAAACCTGGCAATAAGCTGTGTTTGGAAAAACTCACTACAAACAGTCTGACACAGAACTGAATACCACTTTGATGAGAAGGTTCATTTAAAAGAAGACTGCACACGCACAACAGGAAGCTTACAGAAACAACAAGGACTTTGCATTATTAAAAATTCCCAAATGCACTCTCAAATCACAGTTCTTACTTCACTTCTATCCAAAATTAATTCAAACCAATATACCACCAACAGTACTGTTGATCGAAGACATTCCACCATTATTCAACAAAGCAGCTCCAATAAAGTAACGGGTAATGAAGCAGAGCTGTTGTGCAACCTTTCTAGGCAAGCAAGACATAGATGGTTATCACAGTTTGGTATCAACCCAATGGCAATACTGAAAACAAACTCAGTGTAAAAAGGACAGAAACATTAGGAGAGCTATTTGGCGTGGTTTTATAGGGAACAAGTTCTGGCAGATAAGCAGAGATTCATCTTTCAGCCAAAGCCTATTTGTAATAAGGATTACTGCAAAGGCATGAGACACGTACATGGTGCCCGTAAGACTGTATTTGAGATAGCAATACAACAATCAAACTACAGACAGAATTCCAAGTGGCTTACGGACCTTAAAAACACTTGTCGCTGGGAAATGTCTAATGCAATTTCACACCAACACGTACTAAGCATGATGCTGATCAAAACACTGACTGCATATCACTCTTCATTAAGTCACTTCTGACAAACTCCACGAGACCAAGATTGCAAGACGGTTAAAAGAGACTCTTTACCAACCCCACAAACAAGAGATTCTCCTCAGAGAATGGACATGGAGAGAAGGGAGCACTGGCCTCACCTTGCTCCACAAGGTCCTCAAGGCTCCAGCAGAGAACACCTCCACCACCCTAAGCAGCACTGGTGAAACTGATATGGGGAAATAAACATACGGTGTTAGGATCTCTTTGTAAAGAGAGCTAACAGAGCCTCACAAAATTCAAGAACAGAGGAAAACGTTCTTGAGACCCTGGCATCGCAGTTATGAGCACCAAATCCGGTGGTGCTGCAGCAGTACGAGTCAGGCCTGGAAAAGACGTGTGTGCTGCTGCAGTTGTGCTCAGTTAGCTGTAGCACACAACAGTCAGCTCACAGAGCAAGACTGATGATACTAGAAGAAAAAAATAAAAGCCGTCAGTTCCAAGTGAAGCTCTCAGAAACAGCTGGGAAAATCTGGAGCAGGAAAACGTGTTCAGCCTAGACCAGTGCATCATACAGCCACAACATATTGATCCAGCATGTTAGACTTTCAGCATCTCTAAGCCTGACAGCTTCTTTCAGTTGTGCAAGCAGTCGTGCACAAGGATCGAGCAGCAGCAAACGGTACCACACCTTCCCATTAGCAGCTTGCCAGCACTGCAGCAAACAGCATGGCTTTCACCACCTTAACCTAAGGGTCATGAACAGTAACAAAGTCCATCATGAAGCTTCCTTCTTCCTTTACAGATTTCTGTAGAAGCTCAACAGAAACTTCTTGAGAAGGCGGCAAACACAACATTCAAATACAAGACAGTCGTTTCCTCTGCGTCTGCTCTTCCTGAAAAACTTTGGAGTTTCACTGCATATTAATTTGCTAATCTTAGCAAAAACATCGTCTTCAAGAAGCCAAAAACCAGAACTGAACAATTCAGTTAGGTTTGAAAGCTGTGAGGGCACTTTTACACCTACAGAAGCTGTCACAAAGCAGCAGAACCCCCTTTTTCACACTTGAAACACCTACTCTAAAGCAAAGCATAAATAACAGACTTTACCTCTGCTAAAACATTCACCTCCTCACTTTCTTGGTTCACTTTCTATACCTTCTAACCACTTTCCTCCCTCTGCCCTTAGCTGAGCAACTTTCAAAAGCCTGTGTTTCGATACAGCCTGCTCTGCTTTTTCTCCTACCATTCATATCTGTATTGAAAAAGCATTCTGCTTTGAAACCTGCTTTGAAACTCCGGTTCCAACTGCAGGAAAGGCAAAAGAGCTCTTTGCAGAGGATTTTCACCAATACAGCACAGCACACATGAACTTCCCCAAACTACCTCTCCAGGCTGACATTTTCCACGAAGAACCACAGCAGCAGATCACAAACACACACATCCCACCACATACTTCCTTGAGCAAAATGCTAAAATCACATCTATTTCCAGCATCTAAATCTGGTTGTTTATCGAGAAAACTGTAACAACTCCGCAATACCACAGAAGATTTTGCCAATCTCTAAGTCACAGAAAGCCTGCTTGTTTGCAGGAGATGTCTGTTACTGGAAGCAACGAATTTCCCCAGAATTTGTGACTAAAACAAGGAAATGAGAGCTGAGTAAGCCCTTTTCTTCCATTGTTTCTCCCAGCTAGCAGAAGCCTGTCCACACTGCAGTGCAGAAGCGCAACAGAGACTGTGAAGCCAGGAGCTGCAGCTGCCCTCCACTAATACTCAGTATATAAACAGGGTCGTGCTCGGCTCCAAGGTGTGGGTTTAGCTGGACGAACAAGGGCAGCAGAGGCTCCCAGGAAAACACTGCTGCTCACAACTTGCAGCACAGCAGCCCTCTGCCCCAACTCCTGTGCCTCTGAGCATCATGGAACTCACAGCACGACAGCAGGGCGCACGGCAAGCTCACCCAAACTGCACCCATGTGGTACTCATCCCAACAGTGTTTGGGATCGGTCTTCTCTATCTCAACCGATGCTCCTTCTGGCACCCTCATACCTCACAGTGAGACTTCTAGGACTTTCCTTCCCTGCAAAGCAAACTGGGTAGAAGAACAGGAAGCTGTTCTCAGAAAGTCTTTGTTACAGCATTAAAACGGCTACATCTGGCACCATGCAATAGGAATGTTCTCAAATAGAGACTACTCAAATACACTAGCTTTACACCAGTTAGAAAAAGCAAACCCTAGAGGAAGGCTCACTACACTTTATTTCTCTGATGCTACAGGAGATGCCGGACTGTACCAGGCCAATTCACGTGAGGTAGATGACCAAACCTGACACCAAGGGAAGCATGTACGTACCTGCAGGAATCGGACTGAAACGGGTTTTGTAATGAAAAGCAGCCTGCTTCTCTGAGGCCTGTCAAGTAGAAAGGACAACAAAACCAAAATGCTTCAAGACTGCGTGGCTTTCACTGAGCCAACTTTGCGACATCAAACACTGGAAGGTGAAAATCAAATAACGAAAGGAACAAATCCAACTTCTCCTGACTTCAAGACAAACTCCCTGGCCCAGACATGCATGCAGCCTCCTGGCTGAAGCACTGCAGCTCCCATGGCACGCAGCAGTGCAACCTTTGGGAGGGCGCTCCTCCTCCCCCCAGGGTTGCACATACTCTGCTTTCACCAGAGAACTTGTGCTGTGTCAGACTTAGTCCAAGTATGACATTTCCTTGCAGACCTCTCACCAAGAAACGAAGGAAGTACATACAGGAACTCCTCTTCTGGTAGTGTATGTAGCACTGTAACCAAAAGTAATGACTTCACATCACAAGCACACAGCTGCTCAGATTTTCAGACTTTCCCAACCATTCTTTCCATTTCCTAAAAAAGATCTTACAGAAACATATAATGCAATCATATAATTAAAGATTGCTAAATACATGCAAACAAGTGAAGTGAACTCAGCTATTTCTGTTTAATACTTACTCTCATACTCCAGACAACACTTCAGATCTCCACACTCTCCTCACTGAGTGCCTCCCCATGGTAATTACCAATAACAGCAGGTCAGATAAAATTATCTTGTGTACTTATTTAACGTCACAGCCTTGCACGAGACCAGCAGTGTAATTCCATTTGCATTTCAGGCTGCAGGAATGAGCAGAGCTTGCACAGCTTTTTGGAAACACACTTAATCCAAGCAAGTTTAACAGATTCCGGCATTAAACCAGCATCTGTTGTTACACATGTTATGAAGTTAGTGAGCATACAAATCTGCTAAGTCAACACCTCTTCTCAATCAGTTTTCCAAGTACCACTGCTTAACACAGGTCCCCTATGCTGACCACTTATTTTCAACCCTATGATGCTAGGATTAACCACAAATATCAGGATGCCTATGCAGCAAGCTGCTAATTCCTGAACCGTACACGCTCACACCGACACCAACAATTCTACACACAAGCAAAAACAATGTCATCTTACAAACGTACAGCAGTACAGACAGGAGAGGAAAGAAGAAAAAGACTGCTTTCTATCTGGTAAATCTTCAAGAGAAACTATTCAAAACCAGAAAAGAAGTTGGAGGGAACTAATTAAAGCACAGCGTCACTGCAGCACAACAGAGTTCAGAGGAAGGGGCGGCGAAAGGCACGGGGACAATGGGTCACACAGCCAGAAGCGTCACCTCCACCTACTGCACACAGCTTGCATCATCTCACCTGCAGTTCTGGCTACCACTCGGTTCCATTTGTGCTTCGCAGCTCATCCCCAGCAAATGATAAAAATCAAAGCTGATCCGTGAGAGCACAGTGCCTACAGCAGGAAGCTGTGCTGCACGGCCCTGCCCACACTGCACACCAGAGACCAGCTGGAGCGGGGCTGTGGGAGTACCTCCACAACAGCTTACCATCACAATGGGGAAAATCAGAAAACTTTGCATTTAATGACATTTCCATGCAAATGGCACACATTTCAGCGTTCCAACAACACACTTTTGTACTCAGAGCAACAAAGTACTGTGACTGCAAACATGTTTACATTAAGGACTATGTAAATCGCAGCACAAAGTCTCGATGGCTCAAAAAAAAAAAAAGAAACCCAAACCTGCTCTGCATTCACAATTTTGCTGCTTGCTGAATTAGGAGTGGTTCGCTCAGCTATGTATAGCAAAAAGACAGCGTCTGCTCAAGACGCTGGTTTTCTAGGCAGCCTACAGGTTGCTTTGAAAGTCTAACACCTTCCTCTCTTCAGCCAAGATGTCGAGCAAGACACAGATGGTTTCAAATTTAAGAAAAATACTCCCTTTTCTCCAATTAAAACCGAATGTAATCAGTCCCTAGAGAGAGCACAAAAGGAATGTTAGTTCACAGGAACTTGTTTACAAACAGCAATACATCTACCAGGGGTTCAGACAGATGCCACGTCTTTCCAACAGGCAGAGAGAAAATGTCTGACTGACAAGATGTCTTAGCCCCTTCCAGCACTGAAGACACTCCACTGCTACCTAATTAAGGCTCATTTTCTTCTCGTAAAGTACTAACAAAGCACATGTTTCCCCAGCCGACACTTTATTTCTCATTCTTGAATAAATTACTTCTGTATTGTGTTTCACGCACTCTTCCGGCCCACATCCTGCTAGCACTATTGGGAACAGAGGAGGGGTCTGCTTTCGTGAGCTCCAGATCCCACTCCTTTGCTAGATGTATCACAACGAACTGCTCACTAATCAAATGGCTACGAGCTGGTCGGTGAAGCATCAGATGGGAATGAGCACTTGCAGGTGGGATCTGGAGTCTTGACTGCGGCTCTGTCCGCAGCAGCAAGGGCTGCAGGGCAGCATAGCGCTGCCGGCACCACCTCCAAGTCGTCCTCCCCCCCCCCCCCCCCCCCCCCCCGGTGCCCGGGCTGCCCGCACACCGGCCGCGGCCACTGCAGCACCCAGAGCAGCACCGACGGCCGAGATAGCGCAGCCAGCCCGACCTAAAGCCCAGACGCCCCACCGATGGGGAAGGAAACCGTGTCACGTGGGTTACACTTTCATACGTCTTTTGCTGAGGACTGACGCCTCGGAGTGCCGCAAAGTGAAGATAAACTCATTTCTCCCGCCGGTGCTGATAAGGGAGCGGCAGCGGAGCCGGGACAGCGGCGCGCTCCCGCACGGCTGTCGGTCCTCGTCTCGCGGGAGCTCCGGACCACCCCTTCAGACGGCACGGAACGAGTTCGGGCCGCCGGGTCGCCACGCGCAGCTCCCGCGGTTCGGTCCGCGCGAAGAGGCGGCGGTGCGGAGCGGCCCCGCCGCGCATCCCGCTCGCGGCCCCCGCGCGAAGCGGCGCTCCGGAAAACTCGGCGGCGACCCGCGTCCCGTCAGGGCGCCCTCGGGCCCGACGCCCGCCGTCCCCCCG